>JAAAKG020149481.1:0-10042 GCA_010014905.2 Druon quercuslanigerum
CAAATAATTAATTCTGTCCATTATATGCATTAGAGGTTGTAATTTTTTTAGAGTGATAAGATGTAAATCCCAATCTCTTGAACAATCGGACCGTATTAAATCATGTACTAAACTTATAATAATTAACACGTTATTGTGATAGCAGATTATTTCTGACTCATCACATCTCTTATCAACACACGCTTGAAAGTCTTTTATTAATTCAGAACATTTCTCTTGTAATTCATTGAAAAAATGCTGACACCCATCAACATTTTTTGTTTGAAATCTCTCCTGTAATAATTTAATTGTATCAAGTTCATCTGCATACTTATCCAACTTTTCCTGCGTGAAAAATGGTTTAAATTGTAATCGCCATAATGATTCCGAATAAATAATATAATAATATAATGAGTTCCACCAAGCACTTGCTCAGTCACATAGTGCCCGAAAAGCTCAGTTTCAATAAATATATTTTCCACACCACTGTGTTTTAGATATTTACCAGTGCAAGTCAAAGCAACTTTAGTGATATGAAAGCTACCAAAGTAAGTGAAGCGGCGGTATACGCTCTACAGTATGAAAATCAAAGTATCTAAATAGCATTATTTGAATGTACTAATTCAGTTTAGTAGTGACACTCTGTTATGACTGTTAATTAAAAACAGATATTCACAGAAGAATAGAGTTGGGGTTCTCCTTGGGTACTAGCCGAGGAAGTAATTTTCTTGCTTCTTTTTAAATCCAGATTTTGTATCTCGACTCTTAATAAAAGAGCAAAGATCTATAGCGATAACCAAAGTTGAGAGATTATTAGATTAGAATATTAAATATAGTTGATACGCTTTCCGTACAAAAAGTTGAATTTCGTGAATGAATATTTTGTTCGATTTTATTGCGTGATTAGGCTAGACCGCCCATCGAAATAAATGCAGCAAGCATTCGATTAAATGATAAATTATCCGGAATTATGTTAACTCTTTTATATGTTAAGAGATCAGCTCCATTTTTTACAAAATAAAGAAAGAATAGATAATAGGGAAATATCTGTAAAGTTTTAGGATAGGTTTTACTGAATGAATCTCTATAATATTGCAATCTTACGTCTTCTGGCGTGCAATCCCTTCTGATTAATTCTTAAGAGCATTTGATTTATTCCTAATTAATTGCATGCACAATTAATTGATGCGTAATCCGACCCTAGTAAAATTTTCGAGTTACAATATATGTATATATACAGTGCGCTTTCCACATAATGCTGGACATGGGCTAGTAGGGGAGTATTTGTCATGGACCTCAGCTTCCCCCACTCTTAGCGCGTGGAGGCGCCATCGAATTCGCTTCCGCTCTTCCTAAATAGTACCACTTTGGGTAGACTGGATTGAAATACCGGCGCTCGAAGCAATAGCGCGATGCTGGTGGATGCATTCGCACAAAAATGAGGAGAAGTGGCTCTACTCAGAGCGGCATTATTCGGGAAGTGGACTGTCTATATATTAGGGCGTATCGGAAAACATAAAGTTGTTTGCGCGAAGTCAATTTATACATTTATATCGATAATTCCATTAAAATATTTTTTACTCTCCCTAATTGACTTTGAGGTTTCAAAAAATCGAAAAAAGTCGACTTTTTTGCAATTTTCTCTGATTCATGGTAAATTTTTTGACTCTTTGAGCACATAATGTCTGATATACTTTGAGAGGAATGTATTTTCAGTACGTTACACCAATAATATACACACCATGTCGACATTACAATATTTTCTATTAATTTTGGATCACAAGAAAATATCTAAAAGTGATATATTGGTCTTTATTTTACAACAAAATTAATTTTTTGGATCTAAATAAGGTGAAAATGTTTTCGAGTGTACCTAGATTTACACTTGTATAGTGAGGAGGTAATTTAAATAATTTTTATCCGACCAGAATAACATAGAGGATTAAAAAAACCCAATATTCAATGTTTTCTCTATTTTCCTAAATTTACATGACTTATCAACCATGTGACCATCATACGAGTATTATATATTTCTTACAATATATTCTAAATAAAAGCAAATAATACAATAGTCGAAACATATATTGGCTTGTTTTAATGTTATTAAATTATCAGAGTATTACTTTTATGCTGATTTCTGACATTAGTTTCAATAATAAGAAAAAAATGAAATTTTTAATTTTTTAATATTAGATGATATTTTGATGCGTACTTGTTCCGCTCGCTAATCCCAAGATTCAAAACAAACATTGGTCACTGCATTTTTTGAGTGCATTAAGGTTTTGTCATATTTTATCAGTGCACCACGGCTCACCAGGCTTTTGTTTACATTTTGTTTCTCCTAGCCACAATTTTAGAAAAAGAATTCCGTTCAGTTTTGACTGTCTAATTGCGAGTATGTTAGAAGAGAACTAGAAAACTAGAATTTTAAACAGCATTTCTTTTTCGCAGTAAATTCATTGGAAGTTACAGTGAGTTTAATAAGCGGAGATTATCTACACACTTTGATGTAATGAGATACTTGTGAGAATGTTACAGGATGTATGGAATGAAACTTCCATCCCAAGTCTTACAGAAGCAAGAACCGCAAAGATCGTTAAAACAGATCAAGATGCGAGCAACTTGTGAGATAGATCTTTCTGAAGCTGCCAGAGTGTTTCTGTTAGACCAGCGATCTTCCAAGCGAATGAGAAAATAATTTACTTCTCTTCCGAAAATTGCTTCAGATCAATCAGATCATCATGAAGTACAATCAAAGCGATTGGTGACTGATTTACTGCAAGAAAAAAGTGATGAAGTTATACCAAAATAGTACCAGAAGGTGCAAATTAAAGGGGATAGTTCTTCCTGTAACTCGATTATAGATGAGATGTACAAGTCGATTACCAGCCCGCCAAAGATTATGTTGAGGATGCATGGGTCCCTTATTAGAATAAATTTACAGATCAGATAAGATTAAACTGTCCAATATTTTCAAAAATCTGTGACAGATAAGGTATCGGATACAGGTTCAGCAATTTTACACGACGTGAGTGAGTACATTCCGGAAGTAAAAGGTTTAGTTTTGGACTAGAGTAAACTCTATCGGGAAAGAACAAAAACTCGTCATCAACTTCAGAAAGTGCCTTCGGAAGTAAAGGCTTTTTACGTGGATGGAAGAAAAAACGAAACGAAAGTAATGGATGGAACATACTTTTCTCATTCAAGAACCAGGTAGTACTTATTCAGGACATATATCCTCATCTTCTTCCGATGCAAAAACGATTACACATGATATCCTTCAGTTTTTCTATGACAAAGAAATTAATATCTTTAATTTAGATTGTGTGGGTTGTTATGGCTGTCCTACGAACACTGGTAAATACGCAGGTATAATTCGATTCCCAGAATTAGAATAGGGTAAACCGCTACAATATATCCTCACCTTCTTCCGATGCAAAAACGATTACACATGATATCCTTCAGTTTTTCTTTGACAAAGAAATTAATATCTCTAGTCTAGATTGTGTGGGTTGTTATGGTTGTCTTACAAACACTGACAAACATGCATGTATAATTTACAAGAATTAGATTAGGGTAAACCGCTACAATGGAGTGTCTGTCAGCGTGATGCCAATGAGCTGCCAACCAAAGCTTTGTTTATAAAATTTGATAGACGAAATTCTGGTCCTAAAGATTTTTCTGGCTGAGCTGTAGACAGTCCTAATACTCCTGTAGTTGAAAGCCGTGTTCTTAGTTCTAATCAAAAGTACCTAAGAGATATGTGGAATGCTATCAAAGAAGGAGAGTGTTCTGAAGATCTTGCTTGAAAAAGTTCAGGAAAATTATCGCTCGCCAGATGGTTGATTAAGATAAGTAGAACTCTTCGACCTTACATTGTGAGCCAATGTCGTTCAAAATTAAGTGTCAACCATCTATTAAAGATGGCCCGAAACATCTCTGGAAAAGCATTTCTTTGAGTGCGTACCTGAAGGAAGATCTAGCTGAATGAATCTTCTTCTCGCTATGCTATGTGACGAAACGCAGAAAATCCGCAAGCTCGCAGTGTCTCGAATAATTTCTGCGAGACAATCAAACACGGAACTCATCGACTGGGAGAAGTGCAAAATTTTGGAACCGCCATTAACTAGATCGATGACAAAAATGTCACCGAATTCAAAACGAAGCACGTAACTCATCTCATTTCCAAAGACATTTTTCATCTTCCATAATCAAGCAGTAGAAAGGTGTGTGAAAGAAGTCACATCGGCATCTCAGCAAGCTTACTCCTCTGACGATCAAAATGGAATTACCCGATCAAGATTCGTTATTTGATTTTATTCAGCATATATTTTAAGAAATATATAATATTCGTATGATGATCACATGGTTGATAAGTCATATAACTTTAAGAAAATAGCGAAAAAATTGAATTCTGTTTTTTTTTTAACCCTCTACATTATTCTGGCTAAATAAAAAGTATTTAAATTAAAAAAAAAAATTTAATTGTGAATCTACTAGGTACGCACGAAAACATTTTTAGGTTACTTAGAAACGGAAAATTAATTTTGTTGTGAAATTGAGAGCAATATATCACTTTAAGATATTTTATTGTAATCCAAACTCAATAAAAATGATTTTAATATCGACATTATGAATATATTATTAGTGCAGCATATTAAAAATACATTCTTCATGATGTATATCAGATATTTCATGGTCAAATATTCGACAAAATTGTCGTAAATTTAAGAAAATAGCGAAAAAGTCGATTTTCTTCGATCTTTTGAAATTTTAAGGTAACTTAGGTGGGATAAAAACTATTTAAATCATTTTTTGCTATGAATGTACAAATTCACTTGCTTCATTTTTTTGTGATAATTTTTGTATCGAAATACAATTTTATTGCCAAATAAAGAGCAATATTCCACTTTTAAATATTTTCTTGTAATTCAAATTCAATAAAAATTATTTTAATGCCAACATTCCTTACATATAATTGTTGCACCATATTAAAAATACATTCTCATTAACGAATATCACACATTATGGTCAAATGGGATTATTAGTATACAGGTATAAATCGATTTCCTTTGAACTATTTTTATTGATAATTTAAGTCTCAAAAAAATTGTTTGCAGTTTAAATTTAAAGAGGTGCTTCGTTTTCTGTGCTTTTTGGCTGTGTCTACGATGCGGAGACAGGGGAAATATTTTTTTATGAAATTGTAGAGGAGTGTTTTTGACTCCCAAAATAATGTTTTCATTGCTATTAGAACTTCGCGCAAACAACTTTTTTTCGATACGCCTTGATATAAATAATAATATATAACACAGGGGATCCAGTATGGTGCCGGGAAAGGGCAAAAATCATGGATTTTCTGTTAATATCTGGAGTCAAAATACAAGGATTCAAAATGCCGATTCCCATATGGCGATGTAAGCCAACCAACAAGTTTCAAGTAATTCAAATCAACCTGATTGACTTGGAAAAGATTAGTCAGGGGTTAACATTTGTACTTCAATTATCCAACGTTCGTGGTTGGGTGCAATGACGCTGTTCTTGTATTTTCAGAAGTCGCTTGTTGTTCGTTTGTTTTTCATGCAACTGTGTACAAAACGAATTAAATAATAAAGAGTTTTAAAAAAGTAAGTACAGGATAATTTAACCCAAACGCTCAATTGTTTCACGTCCGTGTCTCATTCGTCATAAAAACATCAAGCTAACACTAATCGTAGGAAACTCCCCACTTGTTCATTCCAATCGTTGTTGCTCATTAACAAAAGTCTTGCCTCCCTACCAAATGGTTCTTTATATATCGATGGGCATATTGGTAAGCGTTTATAAAAACCTTTGAAACGATGGCATTTCGAATGATGCTTAATCAAGAGGAAGTGCTTATTCAGGAAAGATGAATTATAAGAGCCCCTGATTGGAATGGAAGATAAATTCTCTAGTTTGTCGGAAAATGATCCCCTCCGCTTGACTACCATTACAGGAACTCCTGATTATTAGCCAACTCGTAAAATATGTTCCGAAATCGGTACTTCTGAAAGAATGGCTCAAGAAGCAAAAATTTTAAAAAATCAGTAGGAGTTTTGGTGATTTCTGCTGCGAAAAGTGGCAAAAATTTACGAGGGAGAAGCAGTGAGAAAGTTCTAGAGTTCTATCAAGAGAACATTAATAGTAGAGTGATGTCAAAGAGAAAGGATGTGGTAAACGTGAGAGTTGATGGCGTAAAAAAGGTACACAAGCGATTTTTGCTTTCTGACATAAAACAATTGCATGGTCAATTTAAAGAGCAGAACCCTGAAGCTCCGATGGATTCAAGCAAATTCGCAGAACTGAGACCAAAATGATGCGTGCTCCCTCGAGCAAGAGCGACTCATAGCGTTTGTGAATGTACAAGTCATGACAATTTCAATGCAATGATCGATGCTGTTCGTTCGGAATATTTGACGAAAAATTCACAAAATCCAATGAAAGATAGTAGAGATTGCATTAGATTTGTAATTTTCAGCAAATCAAAACCTACATGCATAGAATTTTGTTGTCGAACAGTGTGTTAGTCTGCCTTCATAGCAGAAATGAAGAAGGTTTATCCTAAATGGAAAATGATATGTACCGATATTCATAGTATTAAGAAATACGAACAATTTATTGCAATTAATTTTTTCGATGAAAAAAATTACCGGCGTTATAGCATTTTCAAAATTCCGAAAATAAACGCAAATGAACGATATAATAAAAACTCTCAGAGCAAGAAAAAGTTACATTTTGAACACCCTACAAGATTTTCCCAATAAAATTGTTAATTTTTGTAGAAAATCGGAAGTTCAAATTTTGATTGTACGAAAAAAAAATAAAAAATTTCATTTTGCGATCAAACTATGCAAGCTATATCAAAAAATCAATAGGCAAAAATTGTGCGCTAAAAACAAATTAAGGAGAACAAATTTGTTCATTTATAAAAGAGCTACACATTTTTTATCAATCAGTTTTAAATCAAATGCGTAGTTTTTGTTTTAATCATAAAAAATAACATTGACAATAAAAAAATCAAATTTTGGGAAAAAAGATGCAAGGTACGAAAACAGATGAATGGACAAAACTTGTGAATTCAAAAAAGATCTACAAGTTTGTAATAAACCTTTGTTATCAAAATAATATACAAAATAAAAAAGTAACTTTTTGGAGAAACGACACAAGCTACAATATAATTTTAACTAATACGATTTTTCGTCTAAATTATATCTATGGATTTTCCTAGAAGCGCTTCCCGCTAGAATGCGCATTTTTGGTTCAAATTGTCAAAAATAACATTGAAAATAAACAAATTTAATAATGGAAAAGCGACCAAAGTTGCAATAAGATTTACAATAAAAAAATTATTTTTACATTCTCATCATCATGAAGGTCAATTTCTTTAGCCGGCCAGTTTGTATAAAAATCGAAATAGATAGAGTATTTTCAAAATTGCCAAAACTATTTTTTTCAAGTTTTCAAAAACTCTGTGTACGGATACTCGTAGCACGCAAAAATAGGAACAATTTATGCCCACAAAGTCGTTCGCTACTCCACTTTACACTCATTTCTAACCATTTACCCTATTTTTTCGAAATACCAGATAGTAAGCGCACATTCCACCACCGCGACACCCCTTTTGGGGCCTTGAAAATCTTCAAAGTGCATTTTGAAAACCTCAAAACCAAATTATCTTTAGCCGCTGGTAAGTTTTGGGTGTTTCACAGATTTCGCCATTTGTGAGAGAAAGTCTACGAAGTGCAACATGTACTTGTTGCAGACTCAAAGAACGTAAATAGTTCAAGGGGATGTGTAATGCCCTCATAAAAACATCTGAGGAAGAATACCCAACCATCACTACCGAGTAGGTGAAAAAAGTATTGAGAGGTATAAAAAACTATTCCGCTCCAGGACCAGATGGTATCAAGACCATCTGGTGGAAGAAGTTTCCTTTAACCTACCACCATCTGGCACGTATTTTCACCACATATTTGAAGTCGGAAGAGCCGGGCAATCGGACCTGTGTGGCAAGAAATGTATGAACAACGCGGCTGAAAGAAAGGCGTAGTAGGATGTCGGGAGAACCTGCTTATCTATAGGTGTGTCTGCAAATATGCAGCATCCTACCAGCGCGATCTATCGATGGCCTGGATTCATTACCGGAAAGCCTTCGATTCAACCTCCCATAAACTTATTATCTGTCTTTTGGAAAGCTCAAAGGCCCATCTGCAAATCGTCAGGTGCATAGAGAGATTGACGCCACTTTAGAAAACCAGATTTGCTATCTCATCTGCAAAAAATCTTGTGACAACTAACAAAGTCACTTTCCACAAAGGTGTCTTTCAGGGCAACTCCATGAGCCCACTCCTCTTTTGCGTCACATTATTGCCACTATCTCTAGCACTTCGCCATTCCCAGGGGTACCTTTGCGGGAAACCTGCAAATCGAAAGCACAAGGTCACCCATGTATTTTATATGGATGATCTTAATATTTATGCTAAAAATAAAGAGCAACTAGGGTTAGAAAAATGCGCCAAGGTTCATTTGAAGCGAGGAAAACGTAATGGCATCTCTGAAGACCATGAGCTCGTCAATAGAAGCGCTATACGACACTTTTGCGCTGGAGAGACTGATACGTACCTAGGCGTGCCACAGAGCCGCATTCAGAATGTGAAATCTATAAAGGATACTCTCCGAAGCAGATATAAACGGCTTATCCGGCAGATTTGGTCTTTCGAACTGTCAGCGAGGAACAAAGTATCTGCAACGAACATGCTTGCCGTCCCGGTAGTACTCTATTCATTTAGAGTGGTTCCATGGACGAAGAACGAGCTCAGATCCCTTGATATCGGGACACGAAAGGTTATGCACAGAAACAAAAGCATACATCTTAAGACTTCTATTCCGTGACTCTACATCACACGCCGCCAAGGTAGTCGCGGAATATTGAATATGGAATGTCTTCACAATAGGATTATTTTGGTAACAGAACATAGAGTCAAAAATGGAAGAGATCCTCTTCTTAAAATGGTCAGGAAGCATGAAGAAGAGGGCAATGGAGCATTTCTGTACAAACTAGCAGAGGAGGCTGCTGAAACACTCGAACTTTATTTCAGTATCAGGAGTGAGCAGAATATATCAAATCTTATCTATCTCGAGTACTCACTCCTGAAAGCCCGGATTCAGAAAGCACAGGAGAAAAACTTCCGGGAACGGCTCCTCGATGAGGATACACAGCATTTTCTACAGAAACATGGAGGATCAGTCAATGTCATGTGAGCTAACTTTTGCTTACTTTACATCACGCGGATTGAAGTCTGGCACGGAGGGTTTCATTTTGACATGTCAAGATGGTGTCATTTCCACTTTAATATACCGTCGCCACTTTTTGAGATAAGACATTACCGATCCCGAGCATCTAGGACACATTCTATACAGTAGTCCAACTCATGCGGGAAGGACCTACATCCAAAGGCACAATGCGGCACTAAGAGTGCTTTATTACCATCTCTGTCACTCTTATGGAATTAACCTTATTATCGCTCCGCTAAGCGCTCCTAGGGAAATAGAGTCAATTGTCGAGAATGAGAAGTGCCGAATATATTGGAACTTTATATTCTCGACAATTTTTTCTGTTACACACTCAAGGCCTGACATAGTTCTCGTTGACTTCGAGAAGCGAACCATGTTAGTTATCTAATTTTCGGCACCAGCTGACTGAAACATCATAGCCAAGGAGCATGAAAAGAAAGAAAGGGATTCGCGACGATTGTACCCGGATTATTCTGTTCGTCCTTATCATCAGCGCTATTGGAGGTGCCAAGCTTTCACTGGTTAATAGCCTAAAAAGCATCCTTGCATGTGAACAAACTGCTAAAACACTTGTGGAGAAAATGCAGAAGGCGGTCGCCCTTGGATCGCTCCGTATCCTCAGGGTACATGAGACTTTTGCCGGCTGAAATTTTACCGCGATTTCGCTGGGATCGGGTGCAATTGTTGAAATTAGCATCCGATCCCGGCAAAATCCTGCGGTTGCCCTTATGACAAAATTTTAATTATA
>JAAAKG020149482.1:0-10042 GCA_010014905.2 Druon quercuslanigerum
TACTCCCCTCCCTACCGAGTGAGTCACGCCTACCCCGAAAGGGAAACGGCTTAATGGCGTAATAATAATAATAATAATTAAAAATTAATATTTTTTAAAGATTCACCTCTTTGACTTAGTATGGAACTTTTTCGTGAAAATTCCTTTTATTTTTCGAACAAAATTAATTTTTTATCAGAAAACTCCACTTTTCTATTTTTGGTTAGAAATTTATCTTTTTAAAGCTGAAAATTTAACTGTTTGGTCGAAAATGAATCTTCTGGGTGAAAATGCAATTGCTTGGTTCTAAATAATTCTTCTTTGGTTTATATTTTTCGTTTGAATTTAACTATTTGTTTAAAAATTAAACTATTTTTATGTGAATTTAACTTTTTGATGTAAAAGTAACTTTTTCATTAAAAATAAAAATAATATTTTATAATTTGTCCATTTTGCTTTAAACTTCAAATTGTTGAAAATTCTGTTCTTTTTTTTTGCCAGACAATTAATATTTTTGCTGGAAAATTCATCTATTTTTGACAAAAAACAATTTTTAACGGAAAATTCCACTATTCAATTTTTTATTAAAATTTTATCTTCCATAAATTGAAAATCCAACTATTTGGTAGAAAATTAATTTATTTTGTTTTAAATTCATTTTTTTGCCGAAAATACATCTTCTGCATGGAAAATGTATGTGATTTGGTTAAGAATTCAAAAATTTTGTTAAATCATTAAACTGCATATTTGGTTGAAAATTAAGTTTTTTGTAAAAATTATATTTTTGTTGTGAATTTATTTATTTGGTTAAATATCTATTTTTATGACAATTTAACTTTTTGGTAGAAATTAAAAAGTTGTGAAAAATTCATATTTTTTCAAGATTTACCTCTTTTTTTAATATTGAACTTTTAGAGAAAAGTCCTTTTATTTTTGGGTAAAAAATAATATAATGATATAATATAATTTTAAAAGCTGAAAATTCAACTGTTTGATAGAAAATTCATGTATTTTGTTATAAATTCGCCTTTTTTGGTCGAAAATTAATCTTCTGGGTTGAAAATGCAATTGCTTCGTTCTAAATAATTCTTCTTTGGTTTATATTTTTTGTTTGAATTTAGTTATTTGTTAAAAAACTAAACTATTTTTATGTGAATTTAACTTTTTGATGTAAAATTAACTTTTTCATTAAAAAATAAAAATTACATTTTATAATTTGTCCATTTTGCTTTAAACTTCAACAATTTTGTTGAAAATTCTGTCCTTTTTTTTTGCTAGACAATTACTATTTTTGCTGGAAAATTCATCTATTTTTGATAAAAAACAATTTTTAACGGAAAATTCCACTATTCAATTTTTTATTAAAATTTTATCTTCCATAAATTGAAAATTCAATTATTTGGTAACAAATTAATTTGTTTTGTTATAAATTCATTTTTTGGGCCGAAAATAAATCTTCTGCATGAAAAATTTATGTGGTTTGGTTAAGTATTCAAAAATTTGGTAAAAAATTAAACTGCATATTTGGTTTAATTTTAAGTTTTTTGTAAAAATTTATATTTTTGTTTTCAATTATTTAATTAAAACTCTGTTTTTATAAAAATTAAGCTTTTTTGTAGAAAATTAACTTCAAAAATGTGTAAAATTGATGTATTTTGTTTAAAAATTTTGTTTTTTTTTGTGTAAAAAAATCATATTTTTGATGCAAATTCCTGTAAAAAACAAAAAATCCAACGACTAAATTTGGACCACAACGGAAAAATAAAAAATGCTCCAATCGTAATCTAAAAAAAATTTATAAAACAAAAATTTCAGACAAAAATAAAAATGAGAAGACCACCCACCACATCCCCTAATACCAACCTTTTTTTACAAAGAGAGACCACCTGTTCTTTAGCGCTACTGTTTATACTTTTCTTGCCTTGATAATGGTACTGTATGAGTACCGTAACGTTCGTAATATTATTTTTATGTTTTTTTCAATGTTCTCTTATTGTGATTTGACAATAATAAAAAAGAAGATGAAGGAAAGAAAAAGCGAAGTAAGGGGATGTGGTTGGTTGCCTTCTCATTTTTCTTTCCTCTTTTTTATTTTTGTCTGAAATTTTTTTTTCAGATTACAATTGTAGCATTTTTTGTTTTTTTGCATTAATTTAATGAATGTAAGTTAAATGTGATTTTAATTTGTATTTTAATCTAATTTAAATTTCTCAAAATTTTAATTCGTGTTTTTGATGAAAAATTCAGCTTGTTCCATAAAAGTTCAACTACTTGGTTGGAAATTGAACTAGTTTGTTAAAAATTCATATTTTTTAATATTCACCTCTTTGATTTAATATTGAACTATTTGTTTAAAAATCTTTTTATTTTTACTTTAAAAATAATGTTTACCTAAAAATTCCACTATTGAATTTTCTATTCGAAATTTATTTTATATAAGTGGAAAATTCAACTATTTGATATTAAATTGATGTATTTTATAGAAAATTAAACTATATGTTTGATTGAAAATTAACTTTTTTTGCAAAAACTCATATTTTTTATTTAATTTCAACTTTTCGATTAAAAATTAAACTATTTTTATGAAAATTTAACGTTTTGGTAGAAAATTAAATTTTTTGTCCAAAAATAAATATCAAATTTGAATGATCAAATTTCAATGTTGCAGAAAATTTATGTATTTTTTTTAATATTCGACTTTTTTTGCTGCAAAATTAATCTTTTTGTTTAAATTTTAACTATTTGTTTTATTAATAATTGTTTTTATTTGGAAATTCAACTATTTGGTTGAAAGTTGAAATAGATTGTTAAAAATTCATATTTTTACTTTTAAATTTTTTCGTTGAAAATTCGTTTTATTTTCATACAAAAAATCATTTTTATTTAAAAATTCCTTTATTCCAATTTTTATTAGAAATTTGTCTTTTATAAATTAAAAGTACAACTTTTTGGTAGAAAATTCGTCTTTTTTTATCTAAAATTTATCTTCTGGGTTGTAAATGCAATTGCTTAGTTCTAAATTAAGTTGGTTTCATTGAGGGTACATCTATATCTATAAACAATTTTATAGACAGGTAAACTATGTATTTTGTTAAAAATTAAATTTTTTGTAAACATTTATATTTTTGACTTGGATTTAACTAGTTGATTAAAAATCAAAGTATTTTTAAAAAATTTTACTTTTTGGTAGAAAATTAACTTTTTTGTAAGAAAATAAAAATAATATTTTATAATTTGTCCTTTTTTCTATAAACTTCACTTCACTTCACTTTTTTTTTAAATTGATGTTTTTGCTGAAAAATCCACCTTTTTCGTTGAAAATTTAACTAGAATTTAAAAAAATCATATTTCTATTAGATTCATCTCTTTGGTTTAATATTAAACTTTTTTGTAGAAAATTCTTTTTATTTTTAGTTCAAAAATAATTTTTACCTGAAAATTCCACTATTTACTTTTTAATTAGAAAGTTGTCATTTATAAGTTGAAAATTCATACATTTTGTTAAAAATTCATACATTTTGTTAAAAATTCATGTTTTTTCCATAAAAAAGCAAAAAATTCATCTTTTTCATTTTACAATTCAAGTACTTGGTTTAAATTTGAACTAATGAGTTAAAAATTAAATTTTTATAAAGATTTAACTCTGATTTAAAATTCAACTTAGTTGTTGAAAATTCTTTTTATTTTTAGTTCAAAAATAATATTTACCTAAAAGTTCCACTATTCAATTTTTGATTAGAAATTTATCTTATATAAGTGGAAAAACTTAAACTAAATATTTGATTGAAAATTAACTTTTTTGCAAAAACTCATATTTTTAATTTAAATTTAACTTTTTGATTAAAAATCAAACTATTTTTATGAAAATCAAACTATTTTTATAAAAATTTAACTTTTATGTCCAAGAATAGATATCATATTTGATAAGTTGCCTTATTTCTTTTAAAAGCTCAACAATGTTGCTGAAAATTGATGTATTTATTTTAACATTCGACTTTTTTTGCTGCAAAAATTAATCTTTTTCGTTGAAACGTTAATTATTTGGTTCAAAACTTATTATTTTTATTATGAAATTCAATTATTTGGTTTAAAGTTGCACTAGTTGGTTAAAAATTTATATTTTTTCAAGATTCACCACTTTGGTTTACTATTGACCTTTTTCGTTGAAAAATCGTTTTATTTTCCTAAACAAAAATTTTATTTGAAAATTCCAATATTCCATTTTTAATTAGAAATTTGTCTTTTATAAATTAAAAGTTCAACTTTTTGTTGGAAAATTCGTCTTTTTTTAGTCCAAACTTTATCTTCTGGGTTCAAAATGCAATTGCTTAGTTCTAAATTAATTTGTTTTGATTGAGGGTTAAAAAATTTTATAGACAGATAAACTACGTATTTTGTTAAAAATTAAGTTTTTTATGAACATTTATATTTTTGGTTTGGATTTAAATAGTTGATTAAAAATCTAGGTATTTTTTTTTAAATTTTACATTTTGGTAGAAAATTAATTTTTTTGTAGGAAAATAGAAATAATATTTTATCATTTGTCCTTTTTTTCTTTAAACTCCAACAATTTGGTTCAAAAATGATGTATTTTGTTAAAAATTCATGTTTTTTATTGGTAGAAAATTTATGCTTTTGCTGAAAAGTTCTCCTTTTTCGTTGAAAATTCAACTATTTGGTTAAAAATTAATGCTCTTTATTTGAAAATTAAACTACATGGTTGAAAATTTAACTAGAACTTTTGTAGAAAATTCATTTTATTTTTAGATACACAATAAATTTTTACCTGAAAATTTCACTATTCAATTTTTGATTTGAAATTTGTCTTTTATAAATTAAAAGTTTAACTTTGTGGTAGAAAATTCGTCTTTTTTAGTCCAAAATTTATCTTCTGGGTTGAAAATGCAATTGCTTCGTTCTAAATTAATTTGGTTAGATTGAGGTTTCAACAATTTTATAAACAGATAAACTACGCATTTTGTTAAAAATTAAGTTTTTTGTAAACATTTATGTTTTTAACTTGCATTTAACTAGTTGATTAAAAATCTAAGTATTTTTAGGAAATTTTACTTTTTGGTAGAAAATTAACTTTTTTGTAAGAAAATAAAAATAATATTCTATAATTTGTCCTTTTTTCTTTAAACTTCAACAATTTTGTTAAAAATTCATGTGTTTTGTTAAAAATTCTTGTTTTTTTGGTAGAAAATTTATGTTTTTCCTGAAAAATTCTCCTTTTTCGTTGAAAATTCAACTATTTGGTTAAAAATTAAACTTTTTTGTAGAAAATTCGTTTTATTTTTAGTTAAAAAATAATTTTTACCTGAAAATTCCACTATTCCATTTTTGATTAGAAATTTGTCTTTTATAAATTAAAGTTCAACTTTTTGGTGGAAAATTCGTCTTTTTTAGTCATACATTTATCTTCTAGGTAAAAAATGCAATTGCTTAGTTCTAAATTAAGTTGGTATGATTGAGGGTTCAACAATTTTATAAACAGATAAACTACGTATTTTGTTAAAAATTTAGCTTTTGGTAAACATTTGTATTTTTTGTTTGCATTTAACTAGTTGATTAAAAATCTAGGTATTTTTTTGAAAATTTTACTTTTTGGTAGAAAATTAAATTTTGTAAGAAAATAAAAAAAAAAATTTTATCTGAAAACTCCACTATTCCATTTTTGATTAGAAATTTGTCTTTTACAAATTAAAAGTTTAACTTTTTGGAAGAAAATTCGTCTTTTTTAGTCCAAAATTTATCTTCTGGGTTGAAAATATGTTCTAAATAAAGTTTGATTGATTGAGTGTTCAAGAATTTTATAGACAGATAAACTACGAATTGCAAACATGTATATTTAAATTATACTTTTTGGTAGAAAATTCGTCTTTTTTAGTCCAAAATTTATCTTCAGGGTTAAAAATGCAATTGCTTCGTTTTTTGTAAACATTTATATTTTTTGTTTAAATTTAAGTAGTTGATTAAAAATCTAGATTTTTTTTGTTAAAAATTTGACTTTTAAACTTTAATTAATTTTAAACTTCAACAATTTGGTTCAAAAATGATGTATTTTGTTAAAAATTCATGTTTTTTATTGGTAGAAAATTTATGCTTTTGCTGAAAAGTTCTCCTTTTTCGTTGAAAATTCAACTATTTGGTTAAAAATTAATGCTCTTTATTTGAAAATTAAACTACATGGTTAAAAATTTAACTAGAATGTCAAAAATTCATATTTCTTTTAGATTCACCTCTTTTGTTTAAAATTAAACTTTTTTGTCGAAAATTCGTTTTATTTTTTGTTAAAAAATAAGTTTTACCTGAAAATTCCACTAATCAATTTTTGATTAGAAATTTGTCTTTTAAAAATTAAAATTTCAACTTTTTGATAAAAAATTGGTCTTTTTTAGTCCAAAATTTATCTTCTGGGTTGAAAATGCAATTCCTTAGTTCTAAATTAATTTGGTTCGATTGAGGGTTCAACAATTTTATAGACAGATAAACTACGTATTTTGTTAAAAATTTAGGTTTTGGTAAACATTTGTATTTTTTGTTTGTATTTAACTAGTTGATTAAAAATCTAGGTATTTTTTTGAAAATTTTACTTTTTGGTAGAAAATTAACTTTTTTGTAAGAAAATAAAAATAATATTTTTTTATTTTGAGATTGAAAAATATTCCATTTTCATAAGAATAATTTTATGCAAAAGAGCATGAAAAAGATTCAATCATTGAAAAACAGATTTCCAAACTATCTCACTTTCCGGCTCATTAGAGACATAAATATCAACAGAAAAGAAAAAAGAGTGATTTAATTTTTGTATTAATAAAATATTAAAAATTGCAATAAAATAAATAATAATATTTTTAATGTGAACACTTTTTAGAAATGTATTATGTTTGGATTATTAATTTTCAATATTTTTGATAATATAATAATCTAAATACATTGGTTCTGAATCAACAAAACAAATAAAATAAAAATAATATTTTATCATTAGTCCTTTTTTCTTTAAAATTCAACAGTTTTGTTGAAACTTGATTTATTTTGTTAAAAATTTATGTTTTTTTTGGTAGAAAATTTATTTTTTTGCTAAAAAATTCACCTTTTTCATCGAAAGTTTAACTATTTGCTTAAAAATTAATCTTCTTTAGTTGAAAATTAAACTACACGGTTGAAAATTGAACTAGACTGCTAAAATTCATATTTCTTTTAGATTCATCTCTTTGGTTTCATAATAATTTTTTTGTATAAAATTCGTTTTTTTTTAGTTTAAAAATAATTTTTACCTGAAAATTCAACTATTCGATTTATAATCAGAAAGTTGTCTTTTATAAGTTGAAAATTCATATATTTTTTTGAAATTCGTGTTTTTCCATGAAAAAGTAAAAAATTCATCTTTTTAATTTGACAATTCAACTACTTAGTTTAAAGTTAAACTAATGAGTTAAAAATAAATTTTTATAAAGATTTGACTATGATTTAAAATTCAACTTAGTTGTTGGAAATTAGTTTTTATTTTTCATAAAAATTAATTTTTTATCTGAAAAATTAAGTAATCCGTTTTTGGTTAGAAACGTATCCTTTATAAGTCGAAGATTTAACTATTTGTTAGAAAATTCATGTATTTCGTTAAAATTTCGTCTTTTTGCTATCTTTTCTTTTCTTGTTGTCTTAGCAATTTAAAGTTTGCCAGGTTACATTCAATGTAGTATTTGCATTAATTTTATTTGAAAAAAATCATTTCTCCCCTGAAAAAAATCGCCCTTTCCTATGTTTCCATAAAATTTTTGTCTACGTTTCTTTTCGGGGGTTAAAATGTTAAAATAGCCTAAGTTTGTTAACGCAGTTTATGGACGAGCCCTTATATCATTCTGAGCACAATTCTCGTTAAACCCCAAGTTCTAAAAATCCCAATCTTGAAAAATAATCTCTGCCCAGAGTTCTGATTATGCAAATGCATTCTCAAATTTATTTCCTCTGAAGGAACATGACATTCTCATGCATTTTCCATTGCTTCCCTGCATTTTAATCCGAATCATGCATTCAGCTCTCATCCATAAAGCTAGTTTCATGCATAAATCTTGGACAATCTTGGAGAATACGAGAGAGCGGAAGCAACCTATTAGATTTACGCATTGATCTCGATCAGGCGTGGTCAGAGACGCATTATGAAGAAGCCTCAGAGGAAACATTTTCGGATTTCTTCAACCCCCGGGGGCGGAAAGAGAAAATGATCATTCTCTGCTTGAGAAAGAATTACCTTTGGAATCACCTGAGTCCTTTTATGTTTTCACCGTTCACGCAGGGGAAATATTTTGAGGACTGAAGCGTACAGGTGGAAAATAGAAATCTTTAAAAAGGTAGAAGTCATCCAACTCAGAGTTCTCATTTAAGTCTAGCCACTGGAGAAAATCTTCGGGCTGGGTAACAAAACAGACACTGCCGAGTAATTCATCGACGAGGCGAGTTTCACTTCGAAATTCGAAAGGGGAACCCCTGGACAGAAGGACTTCCAACACTTGTGTTGATTTTTTGACTTAGCACTTCAATCTGCTGTCGGCTACCGTTGAAGTGCTGAGTGCATTCCTCATTTTTTTTTATCGTGAGGATGATAATCAAATTTACCCGTGTGGGAGATTTCCAAATGAGAGTATTGTTTGTCCTCAAATCTTATAACTTATATAGTTACCAGGGTGGTCTCCCCCCTCCCCAAATTTTTGAGAAACCAAATTTAAATTTAAAAAATTTAGCTATCAGGTACATATTACATAGGGTACTTAATTTTCTTAAAAAATTAGAACCCTCTGATTATCAGACCTTATTTTTATTATCTGAATTGCGGCTGTCTAAATTCTTTTTTGTGAATTTATTTAGGGGTTATCTAAAAATAACGTGAGATCATTTGGGGGGACCAGGCAGCTGGTAAAATTTAACTGTTTTAATTAAAAATTTAATAGTTGATATTTAAACAAAGGAGATATTTTCATTTTTAATCAGAAACAGTTTAATTGGACCAAAATAGACGAATTTTCAATAAAAGGATGAAATCCTCATTAAAGAAAAGATTTTTTAGTCAATAAAGATAAAAAAATTTCATCCAGAATGTAGAATTTTAAAGTCAAAAATACGAGTTTACTACAGATATTCATACCAAATATTTACTGTACTTTTGAGATGTTAGGCGTAAAAATATTTTTATGTTAAACTGAAACATATTCTGATGTTAAAACTGTCCGAGCGTATGCGCATCGCGCATTGGAATTTCACAACTATATTTGACGGCTATATATTTTCAATATTACTATTTTGGAATGACAATTTTGGTAAATTTTCAAAGAATTAAAATTAGCTATCCTTAAATAAAATTGGCTATCCTTATATAAAATTGGATAAAGATTTTGTTCTATCTAAAGGAGGGCATAGTGATCTTATGTTCCAGACTTACTGACTCAACACATTTGATAAAATGCTTATAAATTTAAAATAAAATTTGAGTTTAATTAACTCAAAATAGACAAAATTTTAAATTCAGATTACAGATTATTTGTTCTCCGATCATTTTCTCCCGTTTTTATTTTAAATGAAAAATATTGAACATAACCTCAACTTGACTGAATTTATCATCTGATCGACATTTCATACCCTTTATCTCTTTTTCTTTTGTGCACGAACATTGAAGTTTAATTTCTAATTCACAAATAACTTAATTAATTTTATGGACATCTAGATTGTTGTCCTATTCTTAAACATAAAATATGTTAACCCTGATCATCTATTAGATGTTACGCTTGAACATCCATTTTTCTCCGTGCAGTTGTTATTATTATTATTACACCATTAAGCCGTTTCCCTTTCGTTGGCTTCTCAATAAAATAATAATATTTAAACAAAAAATCGAATTCTAAACAAAATGCATAAATTTTTAATTATTTACTATTAAGTTCAACATTTTAGTAGAAAATTCGTCTTTTCTAGTCGAAAATTTATCTTCTGGGTTGAAAATAAGTCATAAATGAAGTTGGTTTGATTGAGGGTTCAACAATTTTAAGTTAATTAAATAAAATAAATA
>JAAAKG020149483.1:0-10042 GCA_010014905.2 Druon quercuslanigerum
AGTCATTTATATATTAGACATTTAAAAAATTATAATAACCCCCCAGCTGCCTGTAAATAACGATATCTTCAAGCCGTTTTTATCTTCTCGTTATCTTTTCTTATTTCTATCTTAAAGATATCATTACGATATCTTAAAAAGCTCTTTACGATGGTAAAAGCTAAACCTTAAGGTCTCTTTAAAGCTTCGTTATGGGATATCTTCAAAGATGTCATTCATCTTCAAGATGTCTTCGTGTTTACTGGGCCGTTACAATGGTGAGAGCGCAGAGGGAAGGTTTGCTCTACGGTGAGAGCCACTGTTGGGGGAATGAATGGTTCTGAAATCCTGTAGATGGCGACAGACATGTCGAAATAACGAAAGTATGAACTCTTCGTATTTTCGCCCTCTCTCGTTTCTTTCTTTATAGTAACTTTTGATATCCAACTTCTTATTATTTTTAATAGTTTTTATAAAGAAAAAAGTTAATTGCAGAATTAATTTTTCCTTTTAGCTGCCATAAAACTTTCGGAAAAAGAAAATTTTTTTTATTCGCGTTCCCCTGCAGGCCAGAATTTTAGAGTTTTACAGGTATTCTCGATCGCTTTTGTTTTATTTTGCTCATCATAATTGTCTTGAATAGTTTTATCATCTCCTGCTCTTTATATTCTTTTAAAATGGTGCATTTATTAACAATTGCGATTCCTAGTACAAACTGTACTATGGATTAGTTATATCATAATACATTTCAGTACTAAAGTATAGCAATGCTTGATGCGACTGATCATAACTTTGTAGCTTTCCATATCCTCGCCATTTAACGATGCATAAAAATAAGTTAATAACTTTTATATGCTCAAATATTGAAAACAAAGCTCTAATATTGATTTCTCGTATACAGATATAAAAATGCATAATATTAACAAAATTAATATTTTTATTATTCAAATATAGCATAATACTAAAAATAATGTATTTTTAATAGGTTAAATAAGGCCCTTAATTAAAAATAGTTTAGGTATTTTTCGAAATCTAGGACAGTTTTGGCTTTATAGTATCCCATACGAGTTTGCATATTTGTCTATTTTGTTGCGCAGCCGAAGTTTCAATAATTTTTTACATCAATTTCCTTATTAATGAAAAAATTTGAAAAATAATTGTGACCTATTTCGAGTAATAACACAGGTATACAAATATTTTATATCAGAAACCTACTATATAGTATTTCCAAACCAATATTTTCAGAAATATCACTTTCTATTTCTTCTCCCATATTTTCTTCGTCAGCAGTTTCTACGTCCATTTATCTGTTATGGCTTTCCTATTGTTAAATAATGTATAAATAAAATCTTTCCGTGGTTAACTCAGGTTACGATCTCTTGTTAGATCTGTCAAAAACTTCTAAACATTTGAAAACTGGCGCCGAAAACTTTTAGTAACGAAATTACGAAGTCACTAGATGTCTGGCGAAATAACTGTCCGGATTTAAATGTTCGTCGCGTGTGAATTCAGCCAATGTCATCACGAATTGTGATCATGACGAAAGTAACTAAAGTTATTATGATATCGTGCAAGCGTGGAAGAATCGCACAAGTTACTTAACTTATTATATAAAATATAAAGGAAAGCCAGAGTAGTAATCTACGCATATGTGGTGCAAATTATGTTTTTCGGGACTAATAAAGTTTAGGTGACAATGACGTAAAATGTGGTAAATGAGTGATACCTCGTCATACCTAGAGGTTAGGTTTTACAATATTCTACTCGTCATTATACATGAAGTTTTTTGTTGAAAGTAAAAAAAGTGTAAAATGACACTGCTTTATAAATGTGTTATTAACAACGCAATAATTCAAAAACCTGGTCGAATATGTCTGAGTTACTCCAGCCTTTTTCGTTCGACTCACCTTTCGAGACGAAGATGTGTCTTGCCTGGTTTGAGGCATTACTCAGCAGATACAATCAACGCAAGAGTTGGAGATAAAACAAAAAATATTGTCTTTCTTAAGAAGAGTAAGTCTGAATTGAGGAGACTCTTCATTTTAGCAGCACCTGAGAAATGGAGACTTACAAGTGCTGTGGCTTTTTTAATCGTGTCTTCCACTGTTACAATGGCAGTTCCATTCTGTTTGGGGAAGATTATTGACATCATTTATACTGCTGATCGAGAAAAAACTAAGGAAAATTTAAGTCGAGTAAGTCTCGCTTTATTGGGAATATTCGTGGTTGGTGCAATTTGTAATTTTAGTCGAATATACCTCATGTCAACCTCAGGACACAGAATCACTCAAAGCCTGAGGAAAAAAGTTTATGCTGCCATTCTTAGTCAAGAAACTGCAATGTTTGATACAGTGAGCACTGGAGAACTGGTTGGAAGATTGACAGGTATTTTTTATCGTACTTTTACATTCAAGTTTCAATCTATATAATGGCAGACCTCGGACTCACCTCACTATTGATAATTTTACACTATTTTTTAGCAATGCTACTATTTTTTCACATTTCTCGCTAATCATGCAATTATTTTTTTACTTGCCTTTAAAATTATTTTCGTACTTTTTCGCTGATTGGTAAAATATAAAACTGGAAAGTTGTTTCAATTGTTAATGTTTGAGAATTTACTCCAACCACTCATAAATGTAAATTCATCTCTATACTTTATTACTGTCGTAGGCCTCGTCTTATACATTTTTCACTATTTGTATCAAAATCTTTGCAAATTGTTCCATTTCTACTTGAAAAAATTAATTAAAATTGATTTAATATTATATATTATGTCAATTCTTCAAGATTTTAAGTCTGTTTCAAATTGCAAACAGTTCTACGTACACCATTGAGCTGTCGGATGCAAAACATCTTACTTGCAGTTTCAGAGATAACTTTAAAAATGCAAGTGTGCAAGTGGGCACCGTATAACACTCGACATTATTTGATTTCAAATGTTTAGAATTTTTAAAGGGAAGCCATAATTGTCGATGTATATTCTTAATTAAATATAATTTGAAATTTTTTTTTGGTATTGAAAGAGTTTTAAAATGAGCCATTTGATTTAATCAAATTTAAAAGTGATAATAATTTTTAATTGGCATATTCAAAAATTTAGAATTAAAACATTTTCAGTTTAGAAAATATTTCAAATTATAAATCTTTTTCAAATAATTAGGAAAAATAAAAGATTCGAAATAACAGAATTGCAAAATTTTGAAAAATATAATTTTGTTTCATTTTATAAGCATGCAATTTAAAAAGTTGCAATTTTTGGAAAGAAATGTTTAAAAGTTACACTTAAACAGGCGGCTAGATTTAAGTTTTAATAATATCTAATTAATAATAATCTAATATCTAATCCCCCATGACATTTGAAGAAGCCCTTATCGCATTTGAACAAAATGAATTAATTTGGTTAAAATTAATTTAGAAGAAATTAATTTCCAAAGATTTTATATATGTATCTTTGAAACATTTAAAATACTTCTCAAAACAGAGTCACTGTAAAGGCCTTTAACTTCTAGAATTTAGGTTGATAATTGAGGCAAAATATATTTTGGAAATTCGAATTACCGTTTGGCCCAATTTGTTTGAGTCTTAACTTCGAAGTTTATTTCTTTTGTGGAAATATATTTTACAAATCTATATAATAGAAAGAATGAAATTGAATTCAATATGCATATTTTTAACGTTTGATCTCATATTCTTCGTCAAAAAACAAAATATTATAAATGGTGTTTCTTTATACGAAACTTTTACTCTTTATTTCTAAAGTACACTTGTTTTCTTTCTGACGTTAGTCCAAGATCTGTAAGTAGGAAACTGTATGAAAGGTCCGCGCTCTAAACCTGTTAACTGACATTTCATACATTTTACACGGCGCGGGGAAGTGGTTCCGCTGACCTATTCTGTGGATTCCCAAACGCAATTTTCGAAAATCCGGTAAAAAAAGAAATGGAATTTGGCCGTTTTGTTTTTGGGGTATTAACTGCATATAAAAATTGTTCCAGAAATTACAAAAAAATTAATTTCGAAAAAAATGTCAGTTAACAGGTTTAGACGGTGGGCCCTTCATATGTTTTAACACCTTTTTAAACTTTATATATTTTTTGGTACTATCTTCATTTTTTTTATTTTCAGGAGACGCCCAACTCGTTAGTTATGCAGTAACTAGCAACATATCAGACGGGTTGCGCTCTACCATAATGACAACAGCTGGGATATCGATGATGTTCTACGTTTCTCCTCAATTAGCACTAGTAGGTTTATCAGTCGTACCTCCGGTCGTCGGTTTGGCTATTCTTTACGGTAGATTTGTAAAGAGAATTTCAAAAGATGTGCAGGACAGTTTAGCCTCCCTGAATACCACTGCGGAAGAAAGGATTAGCAACATAAGAACAGTGAAGTCATTCGCGCAAGAAGTCAATGAAATCGAAAAGTACTCCAAGAAGTTGCAAGAATTGCTGGAAATTTGTTACAAAGAGAGTTTTTTTAGAGGTATATTTTATGGAATGACCGGTCTTTCTGGCAATGTAATAATTCTATCTGTTCTCTATTACGGTGGTTTTATGTTATCCGATGCGACAATTACTGTCGGAAATCTCAGTGCTTTCCTGTTGTACGCAGGATACGTGGGAATCTCTCTCAGTGGTCTTTCAAGTTTCTACTCGGAACTGAACAAGGCTCTTGGCGCGAGTACGCGTCTCTTCGAATTAATCGATCGGCAACCGCTAATTCCGATTCAAGGTGGAAAAGTTTTAGACAAATATTTATCCGGAGAAGTGAACTTTCAAAATATAAGATTCGCTTATCCAGCGAGAAAGGAATCGCTGATCTTGAAAGACCTCAATTTGCAGTTACCCAAGTCTTCGATAACAGCAATCGTTGGTCCATCTGGTTCAGGAAAGTCGACGTTAGCTCTGCTACTTCTGAGGCTCTATGATCCGAATGAGGGGTCTATTTTACTAGATGGTCATGATTTGAGAGAATTAGATCCTATTTGGGTAAAAAGTTTCGTTACAGTTGTGCCCCAGGAACCAGCTCTCTTCAATGGAACTATACGAGATAATATAACCTATGGAACAGAGGTCTCTTGCGTGAATGATGTAGTTCAGGCATCAAAGGCTGCGAATGTTCTTGAGTTCGTAGAAAAATTATCAAATGGTTTAGACACAATGGTAGGAGAGAGGGGGATTACTCTCAGCGGTGGACAACGACAACGAGTCGCTATTGCGAGAGCTTTAATTAAGGTATGTTTATGTTTTAGGTAAAATATTTTATATTGAATCATGCAGGGGTTTTGAACACTTTGCTGACACTTTTAAAATCAAGAAATCAAGATTTCCTCTCGGTTATTTCAATTTTCAAAACTAACAATTTTTAATCTGAACTATCAAAAAAAGAATCTCCAATTAACGAAACTAATTCGCAATTTCAAACTCAAAACTTCAGTATTGTAAAACATTGAAGCTTTCAAATTAGACAAAACCTCAAAAAAAACTGTGCAAGTGTAAAGATGGAGCCCTAAAAAGTGAGCATTTTTTGTCACACCTTTAAACAGAAAAGTAGCTTAAATTCAAAATTTTCAGATCGAGTTTATTCAATATTAAACATCCAATAAAATTAATTTGTATAAATATCCAATTTCGTCGTTGAATTCGCGGTAAAAACTCAAGAAAACAATTATTTTGATATTTTTAAGATTGCAATTGTTTTAGACCACTCTAAGATAGAATGTTAAACAAAATAATAAGACTTATTCATAAAAAAAAGTCTCCTTAAGTATTGACCCGTATTTAAAGTTTCAGCCAAACAGTTTTTCATGCTTCATCAACAAATTTTACAACTCAAGCGGCTTTTAATGTAAAAATTTATAATGCTTGAAATTTTAATCTTTTAGTGAGATAATAAAATATTAGTAATTATTATTCATTACAAAGATCACACAAAAATAAAGTTTTGTCCCATGCATTTGGTACGTTGTTTTCTCCTCAGCATTCAACGAAGTAAATTTAGCTGACGATGAAGTGGAAATGCTTAATTAAAAGGCTTTGATTTTTAAATTGCTAAATTTCAAACGATTCAAATTTGAACCCAAAAATGTTGAATTTTCCAATCTAAAAATATTGATCTGATTAGAATTTCTGTTGAAAATTTATCTTGAAAATTAATTAATTAATTTAAGTAGAATGCCATGATGTTGAAAAATGCATTCAAAAATTATTTAACTTTGAAGAATTTCAATTATAAATTTTACAATTAGGTTTCACATTTGTTTAATTTGGAGCGCTCCTAATTTAAAATTGTACAATTTTAACAAATGTAATCAAAATCTATTCGATTCATATCGTTTTGAAATAATAAGAATTCAAGTATTTAAAAGGTGTTATTGTACACATAATTACATACTTTAATACATAGACTTACACGCTCCAGTACGAAGCTTATACACACTAAAACATGATCCATAAGTGAAAAGTAGGATTTTGTATAGTTGATTATATCAATTTAACATTTCTCTGATACATAAAATTGTTCTAATCTCCCGAGTCACCTGAAATCAGCAAGTCTCGGCTTTAAAACATTATTTAACAGCTACAGAACCACCTTTTATTCTGTATCTTGTTAAATAGTTATTTTCTAAGGAAATAAAGGGAAAAATGTTCATAATATTCGATTTACATGATAATGTAGAAACAATAATTCAATACCCAGCTTACGTTTTCTGAGTTATAAAGATTTAAAAATACATTTTTTAAACCAACACAAACTTTAAAGAACCAAATTATGCAATAAAATTGCACAAGGAGTTTTAAAAAGAATTAGCTTTTTTAAAAATTGTTTAAAATAAAATTACTCAATAAAATCAATTTGTGGACAATAAATGCACAAAAAAGAGTTACAATAAGAGAAATATGTTTTCAAATAACACTGTAAAGCGCCTCATTGGAGACAGATATATGACAGTTGAAAAAAGAGGAGGAAATAAAGAAGGAGAGATCCAAACCACATCTGTCTCGATTCTTTAATTCTTTCAATAAGAAACTAATAGGGAATATTTGTCTGTTATGCTAGTAATATATAAAAAACAGAATTTAATTTAAAGTTCATTATTAAGGAATTATTACCACCATTTACTTGTTTATCTTTAATATTTCTGAGAATTGATTGCAAATTTTTAAAATCTCAATAAAACACTCGTAACAGTTCATTTTACAGTTAATCAGTTTGAAAAATCTAATGAAAAATCAAAATCAACAAAGCTTCAATTATTTTTTTGTTATGTATGTATGTATATGTTTTTTTTTCTTTTCTGAAATTCGGTACAAGATGCAAATTCCGCGTTCTAAAAATTATTTTCAATCGCACTAAACACAATTGCAAATTTTTCTTTTTCTGAATACATCCACTATTCTCAACAACTGTTCTAAGCATATCCATAATGGCAAGCGGAATAAAAAAAAATGATCTTACTCTTGCTTAGCGGTTGCAATACAATAGTGACTAATGCCTAAATACTTAGAAGAAATAATAAATTACTTTTACAATTTAACTGCACGAAAACTTTGTTTTTTAATATAGTTTTTAAACATGTATTAGATTCGTAGAAAATTATACCACAAGCACAACCTCACTTTTTGAATTCCTCATTCATAATGCCTTTATTTCTTTCATATTTTAAAATAAATACTACTATAGTATATTATGTATAAGCTATTTAATAAATCAAGTGAAATGGAATTGTTTACTCAAGTAAGATATGTCATCAAATATTTTAGCTGAGACATTTAGCAACGTTTGTCATAAGCATACAAATGTCTAAAGTCATCTATTTATGTGTAAATACTTACTAAAGTAAAGATAATTCTTTTCAATAATATAAATTATGAAAATTTAAACTATCAATAACAATTATTGAACTTGAAACACTGCCAATTTGAAATCATCTAGTTTATCGCGTTTTGACCTGAAATATTGTGCACATTATAGATTAGAAATTACTTATCTATTAAGGCCTTGCTCGGTTTCCAAATTATATAATTCTGAGAAATTTAAACTTCAAACTGTACTGTTGCAGAATTGAAGGTAAAAATTTAGTATCAAGTTCAAAGTTCAGTTTTTGTAAAAACCTTTTTTTCTAGAATGTATAGTAACTGCATTTTTTTAGATTTTACAGCAAATAATCTCATTTTTAAAAAAGTTTCGCTTGGCTTGCGGTTTTTCCGCCTGTATTCTAGTAAAGATGCTCCTTATGCCTGCAACCCTTAAACTCTTGATAACTATTAGAATTTTTATTTTTTTATACATGAGGAGAAATTTTGGAGATTAATTCAGGGCACTAATCCTTAGTTTCATTACGTTTTTAATCTCTTGAAATGTCTCTCAGTGTATAAATGAAATATTTACCTCGTACTATTAATAAAACAGGTCTGAAAATGTGTAGGATTTCTGGTTTGTACTAGGCTGATTTATTCTGATTTCGGCAAACAATCAAAAATTTTAAATAAACATTATTTATCCTTTCAATAAAATAATTATCTTATGACTAAGAAATTTAGAACAGTAAATCCATCATTATTGGAAAAAGATCAAACATATTGGTTTTAAACGGTACATTATTAATCATAATTAATTATTCCCTACTCTCACAAACACATTCACACACACACACACACACACACACGCGCGCGCGCGCGCGCGCGCACGCACAGTTTAAATTAAATTTTTTATTAGAATAAATAAAGGCACTTACAGTAAAATATCAAATTATACTGTTTAATTATATTTGGTAATATTATGATAATACAAATATCACATAAAATAAAAAAATAAAATTATTAAAAAGCGCTAACATTATTTTCAATTAAACATCATGTTTTCCATTGTGAAAGCGGACAACCCGTTGACTTTGAAAACTTGCATGTTGATAAGCAATTGCTATTCATTCATTTCTAAAAAGCTTTGCAATTATTTTTCTTTCAATTCCGGCATTCTCGCTACGAAGTAAATACTTCAAAATCATTCTGACAACCTATGCCATTCTGAATACCTAATTTTTTTGAAAAGTACACGTCCAATGGCCACAGTCACTACTAACTCTTTTGTTATGGACTAAGAGGTCCCCAAGATACATTTGATTTAAAACGTAAAAAAAGTACTCTGATTATGAATAACTTGGCTTTTTTTCGAAACCCCTGTCGTTTTTGGTTTAAACAATTTTTTAAAAGCAATTTCATTATTTATGAATACAATTCTTTTATAAAATCTTTTTTAGCATTAAAGTAAAAGTTAAACTTTTTTCCCCTTCCAATTTTTTCATTGGACGAACCTTTTTAAGTGACAGCGTTACTAACAATTGATTGTTTAAAAAAAATTGGAATATTTGCAAAGTGAATTGTTATAGTTATTTTAAGAGGAAAGCGTCTAGAATTTTCACTTGTTAATAAAGAATAATCTAAGCCGGCTGGTGATATCATATTCATTAAAACTAAGGCAAGACTTATACCTAATATTAATAAAACTTGTTATTGTTCATATACTCTTTTGATTCATTGTTAAAAAACCGCTTTATTAACAGAATTGATTTTTTAGAACATTTTATCGTTAATCTTTGGGCGCAAAACAAAACTTCGTGCTCTTTTGATATTTTCTCGCACGATAAGCCACTATTTATTTACAGGTTTTTAAATAATAAAATTTTATTTATCAATCCTCCCCCTGAAAGTCACGATTTTGACATTTTTCGCCAGAAGCCTTTTTTATAACATTCCTTTTACGGTATAACGTGTAATTATTTTTTTGACACTTTCAGTACCTTGTTTTTATTATTTATAACTATTTTTATGAACAAAAACCTTCATTTAAAGAAATTTCGCTGTTAATCTTTGATACAAAACAAACCTGTCTACCCTCTTCATATTTTGTCATACGATAAGAAATGATTATTTAGGGGCCATTCGAAAAATATGTGACATGTTTTTCAGGACCCTCCCTCCCCCTCCACACACACACACACACACACACACACACACACACACACACACACACACACACACACACACACACACACACACAC
>JAAAKG020149484.1:0-10042 GCA_010014905.2 Druon quercuslanigerum
AGAAAAATGAATTTTCTATTAAAAAATGGCGACTTTAACAAAATAGTTAAATTTCTAACAAAGTATTAGACTTTTTTATATGAATTTTTAAATAAAAAAGAGTAAAATTCGATCAAATATTTCAGTTTTAAAGACAAAAAAGACAAATTTATAAGAAAATAGTTGAATTTTCATTAAAAAAGTTTATTTTCAAAAAAGAAAGATGAATGATTTACAGGCGCAATCCATTTTTTACCCAAAAAAAAGACTTTTCAACAAAATAGAAGATTTTTTTACCAAATAGATGATTTTTTAAATTGTACAGTATGACAGTATACAGGATAAAGTTTCACCTAAAAATGAAATCGTTAAATTTTCAGATTATAACTCTGATAAAAAAAAATAACTTTTAAGAAAAAAAAGGAATTTTCAACAAAATTGTTGTATTTTCAATCAAAAAATATGACTTCTAAACCAAAAAGTTTATATTAAACTAAATAGTTTAATTTTTACCAGATTGCTGATTTTTTAAACCAAACAGGTGGATTTAAAAAAAAAATAGTTGAATTTTGAAAAAGTTACTTTTTGAAAAAGTTACTTTTTGAAAAAAGTTAATTTTGAAAAAGATATCAATTTTTAACCAAAAAGGATAAATTTTCCATCAAATAATGGCGACTTTAAAAAACTAGTTGAATTTCTAACCAAGTAGTAGAAATTTTGTTATACGAATTTCTAAACAAAAAAGAGTAAAATTCAATCAAATATTTCAATTTTTAAGACAAAAAGACAAATTTATTAGAAAATAGTTTAATTTCCATTAAAAAAGTTCATTTTTAACCAAGAAAGGTGACTTTTTTACAGGAAATAATAAAGATTAATTTTTTACCCAAAAAGACGACTTTGCAACAAAATGCAAGTTTTTTTTAACCAAATAGTTCATTTCTTAAATTGTACAGTATGGCAGTATACAGGATAAAGTTTCACCTAAAAATGAAATCGTTAAATTTTCAGATTATTACTCTGATAAAAAAAAACTTTTATGAAAAAAAAGGAATTTTCAACAAAATTGTTGTATTTTCAATCCAAAAATATGACTTCTAAACCAAAAAGTTTATATTAAACTAAATAGTTTAATTTTTACCAGATTGTCGATTTTTAAAACCAAACAGGTGGATTTAAAAAAAAATAGTTGAATTTTGAAAAAAGTTACTTTTTGAAAAAGTTACTTTTTAAAAAAAGTTAATTTTTGAAAAAGTTACTTTTTGAAAAAAGTTACTTTTTGAAAAAAGTTAATTTTTGAAAAAAGTTACTTTTGAAAAAAGATCAATTTTCAACCAAGAAGAATGATTTTTTTGTCAAAAAATGGTGACTTTAACAAAATGGTTGAATTTCTAACCAAGTAGTAGAATTTTTGCTATACGAATTTTTAAACAAAAAAGAGTAAAATTCAATCAAATATTTCAGTTTTAAAGACAAAAAAGAAAAATTTATTAGAAAATAGTTGAATTTTTATAAACAAGTTTATTTTCAGAAAAGAAAGATGAATGATTTACAGGCACAATCCATTTTTTACCCCAAAAAAGACTTTTCAACAAAATAGAAGATTTTTTTACCAAATAGATGATTTTTTAAATTGTACAGTATGGCAGTATACAGGATAAAGTTTTGCCTAAAAATGAAATCGCTAAATTTTCAGATTATAACTCTGATAAAAAAAACAACTTTAAAGAAAAAAAGGAATTTTCAACAAAATTGTTGTATTTTCAATCCAAAAATATGACTTCTAAACCAAAAAGTTTATATTAAACTAAATAGTTTAATTTTTACCAGATTGTCGATTTTTAAAACCAAACAGGTGGATTTAAAAAAAAATAGTTGAATTTTGAAAAAAGTTACTTTTTGAAAAAGTTACTTTTTAAAAAAAGTTAATTTTTGAAAAAGTTACTTTTTGAAAAAAGTTACTTTTTGAAAAAAGTTAATTTTTGAAAAAAGTTACTTTTGAAAAAAGATCAATTTTCAACCAAGAAGAATGATTTTTTTGTCAAAAAATGGTGACTTTAACAAAATGGTTGAATTTCTAACCAAGTAGTAGAATTTTTGCTATACGAATTTTTAAACAAAAAAGAGTAAAATTCAATCAAATATTTCAGTTTTAAAGACAAAAAAGAAAAATTTATTAGAAAATAGTTGAATTTTTATAAACAAGTTTATTTTCAAAAAAGAAAGATGAATGATTTACAGGCACAATCCATTTTTTACCCCAAAAAAAGACTTTTCAACAAAATAGAAGATTTTTTTACCAAATAGATGATTTTTTAAATTGTACAGTATGACAGTATACAGGATAAAGTTTTGCCTAAAAATGAAATCGTTAAATTTTTAGATTATAACTCTGATAAAAAAAACAACTTTAAAGAAAAAAAAAGGAATTTTCAACAAAATTGTTGAATTTTCAATAAGAAAGATGAACCGAAAAATATGAGTTTCCAACCAAGAAGTCTAATTTTCTACTAAATTGTTGAATTTTCAAAACAAAAGGACAATTTTTTAGAAGACAGTTGAATTTTTATGAAAAAAGTTCAGTTTCAACCATGAAAGATGAATTTTCGACAAAGAGTAAAGTTTTTTTTAGTTGAAATGTCGAATGTTTTAGAAAACAGTGAACTTTTAAATCGAAAAAAACACATCGTTATCAAAAATTATAATTTTCACTAAAGCAAGACAAACTTTTAACAACATAGTTGAATTCTTAAACAAAAAGTTTAATTTTCAACAAATAAAAAGAATTTACTTCCTAAAAATATGACTTTTTAATAAAATATACGCATTTTGTAACAAATAGTTGAGTTGCAACCAAAACGTTGAATTTTCAACCCGAAAATATTAGTTTCAAACCAAAACGTTTAATTTTTGAACAAATGCTGTAATTTTCTATACCAAAAAGTTAATTTTTATCCAAATAGTCCAATTTTATACCAAATTGTTGAATTCTTTTCTGAAAAGGTGAATTTTGTACAAACAAATTCAGTTTTCAACCTGAAATAGGATTTGTTTAAATGTTAATTTTTAACGAAATAGTTAAATTTTCAGTTAAGAAAATTATTTTATATCCAAACATAAATAACAAAGAAAATTGTGAATAAAAAAATTACAGTTATGTGGAAAAACTATACAAGTTGGAACAAATTTTTTATTAACAGTTTTTTTTTATATAGGATGTGCACTTTTTTATTTATAAAAATAAAACAATGACATAAAATCATTAAAAATAAAATTTGTATTTTATTTTGCAATATCTAAATAAGCAATCCTAAGCCAAAGTAGAGAAATAAATTTAATATACATTTTGATATCAAAGTGTTGAATATAAAGTAGTATTCTAAATGTTTCTAAACATTACTGATACAAAAGAAAATTTAAATTGTAAATGATTGTCTAATATTGTGAAATAATTCTGTTCTTAACATATTTTTTTAAATTTGAAAAAAAATTAGAAGCACTATAATAATTTTGAAAGATTTTGAGATTACATTTTTTTAAATATACCTGGGAAAATTTTAGAAAATTTACGTTGAATTTCAAAAGAATGATTTTAGGTTTTGAAGATTTCAAATTATATAGAAAAAGAATATGGAAAATTTAAGACAATTCTTTTAATTTTTCAGTATTTAAACAACTTTATGGGAAAATTTCAACTTTCAAATTTTCAATTTTTGAATTCTAACAGAAAAATGAAAAAGATTACAAACCTTTTAAATTATTTCCTAACATTTCTAAAAAGAGTTTAAAAGAATTAAAAGCAATATTTTAGCATAATAAATGATTTTAGAACAAAGTTTAGAAAGTTTAAAAATGTTGAGTAGTTTTGAAATTATTCAAAAATAATAAAAACTTATCAGATAGTTTAGGAATTTTGTCAGGTTTCAAGATAATTGAAAAAAATTCTTAGGTTCCTGGGAAAAATGAAAATGATTTATTTAAAAACAATTTTATTTAAAAAATCATCTTTTTAAAAATGTTAGGAAATAATTAAAAATGTTTGTAATCTTTTTCATTTTTCTGTTAGAATTCAAAAATTGTAAATTTGAAAATAGAAATTTTCCCATAAATTTGTTTAAATACTGAAAAATTAAAAGAATTCTCTTAAATATTCTATATTCTTTTTCCATATATTTTAAAATCTTCAAAACTTAAAATCATTCTTTTAAAATTCAACATAAACTATTTAAAGTTTTCCCAGGTATGTTTAAAAAAATATATTCTCAAAATCTTTTAAAATTATTAAAGTGCTTCTAAACTTTTTTTTCGAATTTAATTTAATTAAACTAATTTAATTTTTTGATCTCTTTAAAAATGCGTTGAAAAGTTCAGAAATTATAGTGTGGTAGCAAAATGTTAAGAACAGAATTATTTCGCAATATTAGACAATAATTTACAATTAAAATTTTCTCTTCTATCAGTAATGTTTACAAACATTTAGAAAAGTTTTTTTAAATGTTTTAATGTTTTAAAACTATATAAAAATCCTATATAAAAAAAAACTGTTAATAAATTTTTTTTTGCAATTTGTGTATTTTTTCCATAACTGTATTTTTTTTATTTACAATTTTATTTTTTATCATTCAGGATAAAAATATGCATGCTCGTGTAAGGTGGTTCTCAGCAATTTTTGGCAGATATAATTAAGGTGAAAAGTTCTGTTAAATAAAATGTTATTGTAGCTCGTGTTCTTTTTTTAAAAAGTTCATTTTTTTCTAATACATCGGTCTATTAGATTATAATTCGGCTCTTTGGTTAAAAATTGAAGTTCTCTTCTGAAATTGTCCTTTTTTGAGTATAAATTTGTTTCGTAACTAAAAATTTAACTGTTTCGTTGAAAATGAATATTTAAAAAAAAGCCTATTTCACGTTGAAAACTGAATTGTTTTGTACAAAATTCACGTTTTCAAATAAAAATTCAAGAATATGGTATAAAATTGGATAATTTAGTTAAAAATTAACTTTTTGGTAAAAAAATTACAGCTTTTGTTCGAAAATTAAATGTTTTGGATTGAAACTAATATTTTCGGGTTGAAAATTCAACATTCAATTATTCTTATTTGTTGAAAATTTAACTTTTTGTTGTAGAATTTAATTATCTTGTTAAAAGTTCATTTTCCTTTAGTAACTTTTTTGATGAAAGTTCAACTGTCTTCTAAAAAATTGTCATTTGGTCTTGAAAATTCAACAATTTAGTAGAAAATTAGACTTTTTGGTTGTAGATAATTTGTCTTTTTGGTTAAATTTTAACATTCATCTTTCTTATTGAAAATTCAATAATTTTGTTGAAAATTCCTTTTTTTCTTCAAAGTTATTTTTTTATCAGAGTTATTTTCTGAAAATTTAACGATTTCATTTTTAGATAAAACTTTATCCTGTATACTGTCATACTGTACAATTTAAAAATTCAACTATTCGATAAAAAAATCTTGTCTTTTGTTGAAAAGTCGTCTTTTTGGGTAAAAAATTAATCTTGTCTGAAAAAAATTCATCTTTCTTGGTTGAAAATGAACTTTTTAAAAGAAAATTCAACTATTTTCTCATAAATTTATCTTTTTGTCTTGAAAATTTAAATATTTGATTAAATTTTACTCTTTTTTGTTTAAATATTCATATAACATTTTTCGTTGAAAAGTAAGTTTTTTCAAAATTCAACTGTTTTGTAAAATAATCCAACTGCTTGGTTTTAAAAATCAACAATCTGGTAAAAAAATAAACTATTTAGTTGAAAATTAAACTTTTTGGTTGGGAAGTCATATTTTTGGATTTAAATTTAAACTTTTTTGTAGATAATTCATATTTTTGCCTTAAAAATTAAATAATTGGGTTAAATATTTATCTTTTTCGGTAGGAAATTAATGCAATTGGTCGAAAATTCTTCTTCTTAGTAGAAAATTTAAGAGTTTTGTTCCAAAATCGTTTTTTTTTTATTGTTCAAAGTTATTTTTCTTATTAGAGTTTTGATCTGAAAATTCAACTATTCCATTTAGGGTAGAATCTTTATCCTGTATATTGTATATGTAAACAATTCAAAGATTTCTTAGAAAATTTACGTATTTTGTTAAAAAATCGTCTTTTTGGGTATAAAATAATTCCTGTTTTTTGAAAATTCAACTAACTGGAGAAAAATTTAACTGATTTCTCAAAACAAATTTTCTGTCTTGGCTTCAAAATCTTTTTCTAGTTGAAATTTCGTATTTGTTAGTTGAATTGCACTATTTTGTACTTAAAATTAAAGTCCTTTTTGTTGAAATATCAACTATAACATTATTTGTTGATAATTTATTTTTTTGCAAATTCAGCTATTTGGTTTGAAGTTAAACTCATTTTTTAAAAATGAATTTTTTTTGTTTGAAGATTCGAAATTAAAATTAAAAATTCACCTCTTTGATTGAAAATTAAACTATATTTTGTAGAAAATTCGTTTTATTTCTGTTAAAAATTTTTTTTACTGTGAATTTATCTAATTCAGTTAAATATTCTATAAGATTATCTGAAAATTCATCTCCATTGGCTAAAAATGTATCTTTTTATATAAAAATTTAACAAATTTTTGGTTGAAATTGTATCTTTTTTTAGTTAAAATACAATTCTTCGGTTCCTAGGAAAAATGAAAATGATTTTTTATTTTAAAAATCAGTTTACAGAGAATATTAAAAAAAATTCAAAGCACTTTAAAAGATTTCTAAAATTGTCAAAGAATAATCTAAAAGATTTTGAGATTATTGCTTTAATTTTTCAAAATTAAAAAAAAAAACACGAAAAATTTGAATAATTTAAAAATATTACTTTTAAAGCAAGGGTTACGAGATCTTATTTCTTGCGCCAAAGTTAGAATGAGATCAAGGAGCAGTTCCGTGAACTAATATTTTGAAACTTCTTTCCGTGTAGAAGGTTTAACAATTTTAAAAGAAGTAAAAAAATAATTTTCTTAAGATTTCTGGGAAAATTTGTAAGGTTTTTTTTTATTTTGAATCATAAACTTTTTTAAATAATTAAACTTTAAAACTTAATTTGGTAAGATTAAAAAGTAATAAATAAAATCGGGTAAATTCCAGAAATTATTAGAAGATTTTACGAGATAGAATAAGAATTTTAAACTGTAAAAGATTTAAAAAAGTCGATTTTTACTATAGATTTCAAACGAAAACTTCAGAAGATTTAAAAGAATATTTTTACATTTTGAATGTTTTTTAAACATTTTAAAAAAAATTCGAGTCAGCTTTAAATATTTTCAGGAATTTAAAAGTTTTTAAATAGATTTACAGTATTTTAAGACTTGGAGTCACTTCCGAGGATTTATCAAATATTTTTGATTTCTGTCGAAATTATAAAAGTCCTAAATATCTTTTAAAAAGGTTCGAATTTTTCCCATTATTTTATCAAATCTTGTTATATAACACTTTTTCTTTTAATCTTCCAGATTATCTTTTTAAATTAACTTTTCTGTTAAAATTTTTAATTTTTTGTATAAATTTCATTTTTGCGGTTTGAAAATCAAATAATCAATAGAATCTTTTCTATTTGAGTGAAAATTAAGGTTCTTTGCTGAAAATTGTTTTCTTTTTTTTCTTAAAATTCAAATTTTTCGTTTAATAATGCGTCTATTTGTTCCAAAATTAATCTGTCTTGTTTGAGGATTCAACTATTTTCCTGAAAATTCGTCTTTCTGGTAAAATCCTATTGTTTTATTTTATATTAAAATTTTCTTTTTATTTTTTACAATTCATTTTAATTATATTTTTTATTGTAAATACATTTTGTTAGGATTAAAATTCAACTGCTTCTTTGAAAGTTGAAGTTTTAAAAATGAAAGTATAAGTAATCCATTATTGGTTTAATATTGATTAATTTTTTTTTTAATTTAACTAATTGATTAAAAACGTATGTAGTTTTATTTATTTTTTTTGTTCAAAACTTCTTTTTTATGTAAAAAAACATAATTTTTTATCTTAAAATTTAAGTATTACAATTGTTTTGTAGAGCAAATTACTCTTCTTGTCTTACAAATTTAATAGTTTGGTAGAAAATATAAGCATTTTACAGTAGATTCGTTTTCTTAATTAAACATTTATTTTTTGAATAAATATTCAACTATTTGATTTTTGGTAAAAAAATTTTCGTTCGAATTTTTCCTAATATTTTGTCAAATCTTGTTATATAACATTTTTTCTTTTAATCTTCTAGATTATCTTTTGATACATCTATAATATTCAAAAACCTTTCTAATTTTTTAAAGAATCTTATAAAATTTATATTTATATAAGTTTAAAAATGAACTGATAATACTTCTGTTCTTGTAAGTAATTTCAATATTCTAAAAAAAATATTTAAAAAACATTAAGTGTCACAACAAAATATTGTTTTATTTATTTCTGTACAGCACTTTATTTTAAAAAAAGAACTTTTTTTATTTAGAAAATGACTATTATGTTTTGAAACATAATAATAATAATATTTTTAATTTTTTAAGTAAACAAACCTAGCTTTGGAAGTAATTTATGGATTGAGACTTTCAAGAAAAAAGCTATTGTTTATCATAACATATGAGATTCTGAGGCTAAAATGCGTTTCTCATGTTTACACGAGACTTTTTTTTACACTCAGAAAACAACGGTTCCCGGGGTCGAAGGCTAAGTGTGTTGTCAGCGAAATAATGCTATAGTTTATGTAAATGCAGCAGCATGAATGACTGAAGCTTCAGTTGTTGCGAGTACTCCGAGCAGTGAAGATGTGAGCGACCTAACTCAGGACCTAATTCAGGTAAATAATTTTTTATTATAAACAAATCATTCCATATGTTTAAAAAAATATATAATTACAGTTGTATTTTTATATCTCAATATTTTTTCAAAAGAGCATTTAACATTATTTTATAATAGACCTTATAAATATTAATTGAATGCTTTTATTTTGTGAATCATTTTTTTAAACTTTGGTTAATAAATCAGGACAAATAGAAAAAAATAAATAAACTATTTGTGTCATTTTTTTGAAAAACTAAAACTAGTTAAAATTGCAGATATGAGATATTTGTTAACTCTGTAGAATAACCGACATGAATTTTATTTATACATTATTATAACATCTTGGAGAATTTTTTAAAATTGGGATGGTAGTTGTAAAAAAGTTTAAGGAAATACGAACATTATGAAAGCACTTAGAATAAATTAAACAATTAATGCGATAGTTAAAAATAGATTTTTGAATGTGTGAGTAAAATATTTATTAATTTTGATCTGGAAATATAATTAAGAATAAAATAGCTTAGACTATCTATAAAAAAAGCTGCTTTATATGAATCATAATAATTTTTTCAATAATTGCAATAAGAATAAAAATAAATGGCAGCGAACACAACATTTGATTGAATATGTTTATTTTTTTTTTCTTAAATTATATTAAAAAAATTTAATTAATTAACATTAAATTAAATTATTCATCTTTTATTTATTATTATTCTTTACTGAATAGTTATTGATCGAGTTTGAAGTTCCGGTCCTAATTTCGCGATTTTTAACTAATTAAAAAGTTGGAAAGGGTAGTTTTTAAAATTTTCGAAAAATGTTATCGACAGGTTCTCGAACGGTTGCAACCGGATTAAAAAAAATAATCTAAATTCTAAAATTCCTTTTCAAAATTAAGAAAAAAAAATAGACAATACAGTCTTTGTCACAAAATTCCGGGTGTGAATTAAAAAATAAGTTAACAAAATGTGATAAATCAATTTTTTTAATTGACATAATTATTGTTTCTGTATGCTTGCAATACGATCAATTTGATTATAAAAATTAAATCAGCAGAAGCAAATTTTTTATTTTCAGTTAACGTCTATCCATAAAATAAAATAAAATTTAAAAAATATTTTTCGATTAAAGATTCATTATATGAATAGATCAAAATTGTTCAAGAAGTTAAGACTCTAAAAAAAGAAAAATTCTCCAATATTTTTCTTAATATATATAATTTTACAAAAGTTGAAAATTTTATTTTTAAAAAATAAACGAAAAATTGTTCGCGTATG
>JAAAKG020149485.1:0-10042 GCA_010014905.2 Druon quercuslanigerum
GCTCATTTTTAAACCAAAGAGATGAATTTTTAATTAAAATTATGAATCTTTAACTACAAGAAATTAATTTTTAACAAAAGAGGAAATGTCAACCAAGTAAGTAAATTTTTATTCAAAAAAATCTTTTTTGAATAAAAATTTACTTACTTGGTTGACATTTACTCTTTTCTTAAAAATTAATTTCTTGTTGTTTTAAAGATTCATAATTTTAATTAAAAATTTATCTCCTTAGTTGAAAAATAAGCTTATTTTTTTTTAAATTTGTTTCTTAGTTTTTTTAAATATAACAATTTCATATTTAGTTGAAAAATTATTTTTGCTTGAAAATTTTGAACTTTTTGTATAAATCAATCTTTGGGGCTGACAATAATTTTTTTTATGGGAAATTTAATGATTGTGGTTAAAGACTCACCAATTTATTTTAAAATTCATGTTACCTTTCAGACAAAAATTTGATTTAAAAAAAAATAAGGTGCTATTCCATTTAATATTGCAATTTAAAAAAATTAACTACTATCTTGAAAAAATTCCCTGGCAACAAAAAAAATTCACAGATTTTTCCAGGTAGGGTAGACACCCTGAAACTGTTTTATATTTTTAATTTTTTATATTTAATATTTTCAGATTCTTCAACTGCAATAAAAACTCTTGTATTTTAAATAAAATAAAATTGATAACGCAGTTTATAGACGGTCTCAAATTTCTGAAAATAAAATAATTATAGACAATAGTTTAAAGAAACACCAGATAATTTCGAATGAGTCTGAAACTGAATACGACTGAAATGTAATATGTGACTAATGTATAAAAAAAATGACGGCAAACTTTTTCTGATTTTCTCGTTCGTCGATCCTTTTCACTATAATTTTTCGTGAAAGAAAATAGCAGATTTCAACCAGTTCGAGGCAGTTATTTTCCAGTGAGTGTCACTTTTCTACAAGAGTACTAAAGGTAAAAAAAGGTGAAAAAAAAGTTTGAATGGAAGAGTGAATAGGAAATTCAATTATCGGTTCATGTAATTTTAATTCACAGTAAATCAATGAAAACTTCTCGAAATGTTGAAATCTCGTCCTTTCATCAATTATCCTATCAATTGTTAACACAAATTACAAATTTATCATGCCGTGGAAATCGATGCAGGTTCAGCAACTATAAAATAATAATTAACTAATTTAAAATGAAGTCCAGACACAAATATACGTAAAAATTGTTTATTGTAAATCCACGCCACACGTATATCATTGATACAAAAATTATGATCAAGTACATATGTGACATTACATGTATAAAATTTATCTAATAAATATATTACAAAATTGAGGTCGTTTATTATTTAATTGCAATATAATCGTAATCGCTCGATATTTATATTTTGTATCGAAAATTAAATATTGTAGATTTCTTATAAACTAGTTTAAAACTCAGATAAAAACTTTATACTACATGTTTATGAAAAAAGCACACACATTCTAAGGGAGCTTTTATTAATTAATTTAAAAATTTTAGTTTAATAAAAATAAATTCCAAAATTAGGAGTACAAAATTAATAAAAGCTCCCTAACTTATATTTATAAATCATCGATGTTTGAAGGAAAAAAATTTCAGATTTTCTTGTGCTCTCTGAAATTTTTTAGAATAAAATCACTTATTTTATTTTATCTTCGGTGGATTCCACGCTGGACTCACGCAAATCTGATATTTAAATCATCGATTTTTTTTATTTCAAATTAAATTTTTTATTTTGCCTAATAATTTCTTTATTAGTTAAAATATCGATTGGAAAAGATTTCACTTTAAACCATTTTTTTAAAAGTTATTGCACTTTTTCTATTTCGGACAATTTTTAATTTCTTTAAACTGGATTTTTAAAAAAAGTCTTAACTTGGTTCTTTTTATAGTTTACAATGTGCTTTAAAAAAATTATAAACCTTATGTGCTTTCAATACTTTCTTTTTTAAACAATATTCGGGAAAGTAAATAATTTTTGCTCGAAATTTTTTTTTCTTTTATTCCATTTTTTTGAGTCACATTGAATTTATTTTATAGATTTTTGGTATTAGGGTCGAAAAAAATGATTTTTTTGGGATAAAAAAATTTAGAATCAGTTAACATCAGCTAATTGTAAAATTTCCGAGAGTTTTTATATTATCGAATTTGAGAATTGGAGATAATAAATAGCAAAATAATATTATTCGACACAGAAATATTTCCGAATTATAAAATTCCCAAAGCTGAACAATGAAGAAATTATTTTTAAACAAAATGAATAACATGTAAAATAACAAATATTCTCGTCAAATAAATGATTTTTTTCTATTTATTCTATTATTTACCAATTTTTTAATTGTTTAGATTTAGAAATTTTCAAACCTCGTGAATTCTCAAATTCTCCGAATTCTCCAAATTCTCTCAATTTTTTTTATTTTGGCTACTAATTTGTTTATTAGTTAAAATATCGATTGGAAAATATTTCACTTTAAACCATTTTTTTTAAGTTATTGAACTTTTTATATTTTGGAAAATTTTTGATTTTTTTGAACTCGATTTTCCAAAAAAGTCTACCCTAGTTTTTTTTATAGTTTACAATGTGCTTTTAAAAAAATAAACTTAATATGCTTTAAATAATTTCTTTTTTTTTCATTTTCGGGAAAGTAAATAATTTTTGCTCGAAATTTTTTTTTTAATGTCTTTCCATTTTTTTGAGTTACATTTTTTTTAAATTATTGTATTGAAAATAATTTGCTCAGCTGATTCTGTTTTATAATTGAATTTATAGATTTTTGGTATTAGGGTCTAAAAAATTATGAAAAAATTGAATTTTTTGGGGATAAAAAAATTTAGAATCAGTTAAAATCAAGACGACCTAAAAAATTTTGAAAAATAAAATTCTTGACACTGTAAAGTTCTCGAAAAAAAAATATTCGAAATACAAAAATCAGCGAATTGTAAAATTTCCGAAACATTAAAAATTCTCTTAATATTGAGAGTTTCCCGAGAAATATTTTCGAGTTATAAAATTCCCAATGCTGAAAAATTAAGAAATTATTTTTAAATAAAATTTATTTATTTTTTTATAATATTTTATTTTATATATTTTATTTTTATTTATAGTATTTATTTATGCTATTATTTACCAAAGTTTTAATTGTTTAGATTCAGAAATTTTCAAACTTCGTGAATTTACAAATTCTCTCAAATTCTCAATATTGGGAAATTTTCCAAATTGGTGAATTTATAATTTTCAGCAATTTGTTTAAGTTTTGGATTTCAAAATAAAAAATTCCCTATTTGCTAAAAAATTATGGAAAATTCTTTAAAAGTTTTGTTTTGCACTTTTAAAAAAAATGATTTATTGAAAATGTCGAAAAAAAATTTTTTTCAGGTGGAATTATATAACTTTTTTTAATGTTTAAAATTGTGTATGAAAGAGGTTTATATATTTAATTTATAAATTATTTCACTCGATTCTGAATTATAAGTAAACTGTTTTTGCTTCTTTTTGCATAATAAAAATGTTTAATAAATAACCTGGTAGAATAAAAAATTAATTATTATAAATATGATTGAGACTAGAGTCATTAAAATCCCTCTCAATTATTAATAATATTAATAAATTTAATTTTTGTTAGAAATAATTTATAATTTTTTAATTTATAATTTTATACATTGAAATTCTGTAAAATCAATGATAAAACCGATAAAATCACTATTTTGCAATAGATAGACTTTGAAAACAAATGTTTGGCAATTAAAGAAAATAAATTAAATTGAGTAGTAAAAAATAATAATTTGAGCCTTAATTAAACAAAAATTATATTTTTTCAGGGTAGGCATTTTTAAGGAATTGATTTTTTCTTTATCAACATTTTTTGTTTAAAAACATGAAAGATAATCATGAAGGATCTGATGGAATGAATTAGAACCTTAAAATTTGGATTCTCTGGGGGTTTTTCCAATAAAAAACAGTGAATTTTAAATTTAAATTGATAATTAAAAATAAAAATTTAAAAATAATTCCTTCAATTAAAGTCATTACACATAATGAAAAAAAAACCTTCAATTGGTCTGTAACTCAGGTAGTAGCGCTTCGGATTCATAGCTGGTAGGTTGCGTGTTCAACCCTCGCAGCCTGTACTTTTTTAATAATTTTTTTTTATTCATTAGAAGGTTTATAATTATAATTTACTTGAATAATCTTCTAAAGTTATGCAAATAATAATTTATTTAATACCTTTTAAAAAAAAACTGTATTTTTTTACTTTATCATGTTTTTCGAAAAAAATATTTTATATAAATTTTATTAATTTTTCTCATTTTCTTTACCATTTTTACTTAAAAATAATAATATGAGCGAGGTTTTTGAAACGAAAATTTGTATTTTTAATCAAAATTTTCAAACAGAAATATGCTTCCTGGAATAGAATATGATTTTTTATTATTTTCTTTATGCAAATAACTACAAATAAAACACAATATTGAAAATAAAATTCAGCTTTGTAATTTATCGAAAGCCTACTTTTACACTTGCACATAATTCGCAATCAATCACGAGTTATAAAAAAAAATATTTATATAAAAAAAAAATTTTGTTGCGAAAAACATAATAAAATTTTTTTTAAGTGCTTTTTTGCGGTAAAAGGGTATTTAAAAAGTACTATTTGCTGAATTTTGAAAAAATATTGAAGTAAATTATATTTATAAATATTTTAATAAATAAAAAAAGTGCAGACAGCGAGAATCGAACATGCAACCTTCCGCTTATGAATCCGCAGCGTTACTACATGAGCGATTTTTTAAATAGTCAAAAAGTGTCGAAATATATAAAGTGCAATAAAAAAGTTTTTTACCAAAGAAACAAAGAGCAAAGGTTCAGAAAAAATCGATAATATGAAGGCCTGGTTCTTGTGAGTCCTGCATGGAACCCTACATCATTTCTCAGCTTCTTCCATTAATCAATGTCTTGTGAATATAGAGAAAGCAGAGCCTTCTGGAAAAAGAAATTTATGAAAGTCTTTTTGAAAAGGCACTTTTTGTATAGTCACCAGTTTTCTCTCTCGACGCTTACAACGAAAACTTTAGTCTTTTACAGTCTTTCATAGTAAACAGCCCGTAAATTACATCCAAAGGACTCTTTTTCGGACCAGCATGACAAACAAAAGGATTTTCTCGGGAAGAGACTGCGATAATGCCCTCAGCAAAATGTCTCATTATCTCTATAATTCTATTTTAGCCTGCAGCCCTTTCATTATTATTTTCAGGAAAAAGAATCCATTCACTAATAGTCTAATACGCTTCGAAAAACTTCATTACGACTAAAAATTGAATAAAGTTCTTTCATTTTGTTTATCTTTCTGAATGGCAACAGTGAAACTTTAATGGAATTTTATAAAAAGCTTTTTAAAAATGTATTCAAAACTGTTTGGAAAAATCTATACAAAATAAATTAAAGGTGGCAGTATGAAACTAGATGAATGGGAATTTTCAGCACCCTTTACTTATTTCTTCAAATTCGATAGAAATATTTTATTTTTAAGTATTTTTATTAACCATTAGATAATTCTAAATCTTAATCAGGAATTAATTAAGGTTGCTTTCGAGTCGAAAATTGGATGTAAAAAAAATTTTGCGATGATTTGAAAAATAAAAATATTATTATTGACGTTGTTATTTAAAATAAAAAACATTACTTTTTATAAAAATATTTTTAGTTGCAAAAATATTCATGTTAAACATTTTTCTTGTAACATAACTTGTGTTTAATGTCGTTTTTTACTAATTTTTGAAAACTGCAAAGAACCGACAGTAAGAAAAAATAAAAATTTATTAAATAAATATTTTTGTTAATTAAAAATTTTTTTAAAAAAAGAACGTTTTTTCTTTTGCAGGACATGACTGATAATATTATTTTAATTTTTTTAATTCAGGAAGGAAGTTCGCGTAAAAAATGTGTTTAATTATACCTCCAACAAAAGCAATATTATTATTGATGTTTTTGAAGAAAAAATTATATATTTCGTGAAAAGAATTGAAACAGTAAAAGTTTATTTATTAAAATAAGATTCGCTGCAACTTTTCCGCAATTAAGTTTATGAAACTTAATTTCTTGGAGCCAAAACCAATAATTTTAAAAAGAAAAAATATTCAACAAATAGTAATATTTGAAATAAATTAAATTTGGTAAGAACCAATAAGGAAAAAAAAGATCGGTCAAAAACAAAAGCTTTTCAAAAAAATAATGTGTATTTTATAAATTTTGTTTATGAAAAATAATATTTTATCTCTTCAAAAAAGTCGTCAATAATAATATTACTTTTTATACTTTTTTAAAAAAACTAAAAAAAAATTAAATAATAATACATTTTTAAGAGAGCGACTTAATGTTTTCTTAAATTGCCAATTCTAAATGTCCAAAGGAAAAGGTTCTATCTCAATGCGTGCAATTTAAAAGGCTATATCTCGGAAAGGGCGCTCTTACCCCACACAATTTACATATGAATTTGCGAGCTTCAAGATTTTTTCGTCGAGATAAAACTTTATTGTTCGGAATTCCGAAATAGAACCTTTTTATTCGGAATTCCGAAATAGAACCTTGTTATTCGAAATTACGAAATAGAACCTTGTTATTTGGAACCCCGGGAGAGAACTTTGTTATTCAAAATGACAAGGTGTGTGGACCAATTCTCTGTGCGAGCCAATTAAAAGGTTCTCAAAAGTATCTCGAAAAGTGCGCTATTGCGCTATGCAATTTAAATGACAATTAGCAAGATTCCACTTTTTTCACCGAGATTATTTGCACTTCCAAAATATTAAATAATAATACATTTTAAAGAGAACGACTTAAATGTCAAGAAAGTCAGTCGAAAATGAAACAAATAAAAATTTTGATTGAAAAATCATAGTTTTCCTTAATGGTCAATTCTTAGTGTCCAAATGAAAAGGTTCTATTTCGATGCGTGCAATTTAAAGGGTTATATCTCGGAAAGGGCGCGCTCTTACGCTACACGATTTTCATATGAATTTGCGAGCTTCAAGATTTTTCCATCGAGATAAAACTTTATTGTTCGGAATTCCGAAATAGAACCTTGTTATTCGGAATCCCGAGTTAGAACCATTTTATCCTGACTCCCGACATGACAAGGTGCGATCCAATTAAAAGCTTTTATCTCGATAAGTGCGCTATATTGCGCTATACAACTTCAATGGCAATTAGCAAGATTCCACTTTTTTCACCAGGATAAACCCTTGTTATTTGCACTTCTGAGATTAGAACCATTTTATTCGGAATTCCTAAATAGAACTCCGAAAAATAGAATTCCGAAAAATAAATTCGGAATCCCGAGTTGAAACCACTTTATCCGGACTCTCGAGATAGAACAAATTCGATATGTGCAAACGACAAGGTGTGTGAACCCATTCTCTGTGCGAGCCAATTAAAATGTTCTATCTCGAAAAGTGCGCTATTGCGCTATATAATTTAAATGGCAATTAGCACGATTCCACTTTTTCACCGTGATAAACCCTTGTTATTTGCACTCTCGAGATAGAACATTGTTATTCGGAACTTCGAGATAGAACCATTTTATGCGGGCTCCCGAGATAGAAACAATTCGATCCAATGTGTACAATATGTCCAAGTGACAAGGTGTGTGAACCAGTTCTCTGTGCGGACCAGTTGAAAGGTTCTATCTTGAAAAGTGCGCTATTGCGCTATGCAATTTAAATGGAAAGTATCAAGATTCCACTTTTTTACCGAGATAAACCCTTGTTATTTGCACTTCGAACCTTGTTATGCTGAATTCCGAAAAAGAACCTTGTTATTTGGAACGCCGAGATAGAACCTTGTTATTCAGAATACCGAGTTAGAGCCATTTTATCCGGACTCCCGAGATAGAACCAATTCGATATGTCCACATGACAAGGTGTGTGGACCAATTCTCTGTGCGAGACAATTAAAATGTTCTCAAAAGTATCTTGAAAAGTGCGCTATTGCGCTATGCAATTCAAATGGCAATTAGCAAGATTTCACTTTTTTCACCGAGATTATTTGCACTTCCAAAATATTAAATAATAATAAATTCAATCAGTCAGTCTAAAATTAAAAAAATTAAATTTTTGATTTGAAAATCATAGTTTTCTTAAATCGCCAATTCTAAGAGTCCAAAGGAAAAAGTTCTATCTCGATACGTGCAATTTAAAAGGTTATCTCGGAAAGGGCTCCTTACGCTACACAATTTACATATGAATTTGTGAGCTTCAAGATTTTTCCATCGAGATAAACCCTTGTTATTTGCACTTCCGAACTTTATTGTTTGGAATTCCGAAATGGAACCTTGTTATTTAGAACCGCGAGTTAGAACCTTGTTATTCGGAATCCCGAGATAGAACCATTTCATCCGGACTCCTAAGATAGAATAAATTCGATATGTCCAAAAGACAAGGTGTGTGAACCAATTCTCTATGCGGACCAATTGAAAGGTTATTATTATTATCTCGAAAAGTGCGCTATTTCAATGGTAATTAGCAAGATTCCACTTTTTTCACCGAGAAAACCCTTATAATATAAACCCTTGCTATTTGCACTTCCGAGATAGAAGCTTGTTATCCGGAATTACGAAATAGAACCTTGTTATATGGAACCCCGAGATAGAACCTTGTTATTCGGACTTTCGAGATAGAACCTTATGACTTGAAAATGTCAAATTTTGACATTTTTTTGTATATAAATAAAATTTTTGATTCTTCACGTACTAAATTGGCGTCGAGAAAGTATTCTGGTTTCCACACGACCTCTGCTATAAGAATTGGCTCGAGGAATGTGATCGGTTCTCTGATAGTGTTGCTGTTGCCTCTGCAATTGCTGCTGTCTATGCAGCATCTGCTGCCTCTGCTGCTGTTGAAGATGATACTCCCTCTGTCTGGATGGCTCATCTGGAAGAAAAATAGGTATTTTTATTACTTTTTTGATTATCATTTTTATTACTTTCAGGACTCATTGTGTAATCGGAAGAGCACATCTGCTGCATTGGCTACACTTTAAAAAGATGGTTCTCCTTATTCAGAAACCTGCTCTCTTATTTACTTTTATCTCCTGCATTTTCTCAGCGTGCTTTTATGAAACCAGGGTCGCATTTCGGCAAAGAGCAGGAATCTTATATCATGATCTTGGGAAAAATTAGACTTTTTTTTATAAATTGTTATCAGCACTTATCTTAGAACTGCAATCCGTTTCTTTAAAAGTTTCAGTTACGAGATCTCGCAGATATATTGTTGCTGAAAACTTAATTTGTTGCCTCTCTGCGTGAATATGATTTTTTTTTAGCTTTTTTCGGTTTTCTAAGATTTCGATGAAATAAAGCTTCTTGAGAATTTTGAAAAGTTTTGAACTGTATTTTAAAATTCCCAAGAAAAATTTTTAATGTTTTCTTATTTTATCAAATTAATTTTTTAAAATATTTAAAATGATTTCAGAGAACTTTCAAAGATTGGCAAGAACATCAACAAAAAAAATGTAGAAGATTTTAAAGTACCACTGTCAAATTTTCTGAAGTTAAAAAATTTTTAAAGATTTTTTTTTTAATTTGATAAAGCTTATAAGATATTTGGAAGTTTCTAAAATATTCAAACATATTTTCAAAATTAAAAAAGATTTTAAACAGTTTTAAAACACAATGCAGACACTATATAATTACAACATTTTCTTAAGATTCCCAGAAAAATCTAAAATGACTTCTTATTTTGCAAAGTAAAAAAAAACTAATTTTCTTAATATTACAAGGAAAATTTTTTATGTTTTTTTTATTTTTAAAAGTTAATTTTTATCGAATATTTGAACACATTTTCAAATATTAAAAAATATTTGCAAAAATGTCAAAAAAGAATATAGAAGATTTTAAATTACCACTTTTCAATATTTTAAGGTCAAAAAATGTTTATAAATTTTCAGAAAGTTCAAGAGATATTTAGAAGATTCTAAAATATTCATAAATATTATGAAAATTGAAAAAAATTTAAACAATTTAATAAAAATGTAAAATATATATTT
>JAAAKG020149486.1:0-10041 GCA_010014905.2 Druon quercuslanigerum
CCTGGTTTGTTTTTTACTTCATTATGCACATACTAGTTTGCAATGAAGTGCATGAAGGGGGACCTACAGCTTCAATTGGGATTCGAACTACTAAAAATACAGTAAAGGTCTATAGGAAAAATTTCATAGTTCCGCGGAATTCTAACATGAAAACCGAGCTCCATTGGTGCTAACATATATCATTATAAAAGTATCATTTATGGGCACCATTCCTTATTAATCTTCAGCTGAATAAAACAATATCAACGTGGTGCATTCACAGGAAAATAACAAGGTGATTTTTTTGCAGAAAATTTGCTTGTAAACTTATAATTCATAATTAAACTTATTATAATTCATAAATTATTATTTATAATAAATTGATAAACATCATTTAATGTACACAGTTTCAATGTATGGTCTAATCAGATAACAAAATTTACAATTCAAAAGAATTAATGTGCAGAGTTGTTATGTATAGAGTTTAATGTGTAGACTTTTCACGTGGTGAATTAAACGTGTAGACTTTAATGCGTAGACTTCATGTGTAGACTCTCATGTGGTGTATTTAATGTGTAGAGTTGACCACCATCATTTAAACTCTACACGCAATGTGTAGAGTTGCACAATGTGTAGATTCGATATGTGTAGTATTGATACCCAGCCTTATTTGTTCACAGACTTTTAGGAAAAATATTTCTTATATAAATCCACGCCTCTTTAAATAATATTTGATATTATATATAACTTTGATGAAACAATGAGAAAGCAATATTTCTAAATTGGAGACCGGCTACATCAAATTTACAATTTAAAAAGATTGGTTGGTGAGGTTATACGAATGCGATATTTCGTTAAACATTTCTAAATTTTACGTTCTCCCTTTTTATAACCTGTTGTAATTATAATATACAGCTCTTAGTAAATTTATTTACTGGTATCGAGCCATAAGTTGCCTTCCACTATTGAATTAGAAAATATCTCGCCCAATCGTATTGTTGAGTCCGTTGAAATATATTATCCCAGAATTTGTTTCTTTTTGAGAAATATTACAACTTCCTCGTTTTGTTAAAAGTTTTGATATGTTGATGAATTTGATAACCACTGATATTAGTAAGGTGATGGTAAGAATGAATAGTAGGCCGAGGTACGTTACTAACTATCCTTTAATAAAAGTATAAATGGTTGATTATAGTTAAGAGATTGATATTTTTTACAATAGAGTAGAGTATAATGATTGATAGCTACGCGTCGGTGTCTCTATTGCAACTGGAGTTGCAAGTTCAAAACGGGAGGTACGAAGGGTAGGTGATGTTACAAAACTGGAAGGGATACAATAATTAGGGTGGGGGAAGCGAGCAAGATGCAACTTGAACCAAATTTTCAAGCTGCTTGGAAAAACCCAAGATTCTAAACGGTCACTGACGATTGTACGCGTGCAGCGCGACAACTATTGTGCGAAACTCATAAAGAGCTTAAGATCGGTGTTAGAGATGACGACGACTAAGAAAGTACAAATTCGGACAAATAAACATGCCGTTTACAACCCTAAACAGCTGAGAGACTACTTTCTAAGGCTTTAGTAATAAATTTAAGAAGAGGTTCTTCACAAATAGCGTTTAGCAAATTCTCGAAGGAACGGCATAAATCTTAGCATAATAAAGACAGATAAAATTCCAAAATTTCTTAATAACTAAAATATAAATCGGTTTGCGAGGTCGCAACACTTACGTTATTAATTGATGATCCCTATTTAAAAAATATGAAGACATCGCAAAATACAATGAAGCAATATTAGAATAAAAATAGATTACAAATAAAATAAATTCTCTATTTTTATTATTCTTATATTCATATTTGTAAATTAAAGTAAGATGTAATATTTTTCAAACAAAAAATTGCATAAGGAATCAGGATTTTTCAAGGATGTTGCAGCATTGAATTTTCCTTGGAATATTCGCTTCGGGAGTGGTAAAGGTTAAAAAAAGAATTTTTTTTACATGAATAAAATGTTAAGAATTAATATTTAGACTTTTTTAAAATAATATTGATAGTGAGCTACAATTTTTAAAAATGAGTCAAAGTAGAAAAAGCCTATTAAGACCCCCTACTTTCTGCCCACTCAATTCCCCTCACTACCCTCACTACCCTCATTTTCCTCCTCTCATTCTCCCTCATTTCTCCTTCTTCCCCTACCCTAAGTTTCCCTTATTTACCCACAATTTCCCACCTCTGATATCTCATAATTTTTCATACTTCCCTCGTAAAATTTCTCTTCACTTCCCCTACTCTCCCTCCATTAATTATTTCTTAAGGCCGTTTTCTCCAGAATGACTGAATACAGCAGCTTATTACTCCATGTTAAAGCTCCTTATTCGGAAATGAACCTTCCTTTGATTTTTAATTCTCAATATTCTTCACGGAGAAAAATGGATGTTCAGACTTAACATCTAGATATTTAGGATTAAAATATTTAATTTTTGACTATAGAATAGTGATCTAAATGTTAGAGATTACACTATTAAAAAAAGTTTCTGAAAACTCCGACCCGACACATTTGGGATACTAAAATAACTGAAATTTACGAAATTAGGTTGCTGAAAACGAAATTCATTAACTTTTATAGTAAATTTACTGAATTTTTATTAGCATTCAGAAACGGTATCTGAAAAGTACAAATATTTCCTAAAATTTCTAAATGGTAATAGAAATATAAGTTATCGTGACCGGAAGAAGTGCGCAGTTAGCAACTGCGCATTCCTCGCTTCTCGACCGCGTTCGAAGCAGACAAAGCTTGGTGGTTATGGTCATCGGTGGCAATGAATTGCAATGGGTTATGTAAAATAATAACGATGCAGTAAATTTATTTTTTGTAATATTGAATTATCTCAAGCTTTAAATGGATTCAAAATGTACAAGAGAAAAAAAAATAAAAAGATTTTGAAATCGCGAGAAAAGGCAACAACCTAAAATCTCGGATGATGAGCGAATTACACAGGCCGACAAATATCATATTTTTTGTACCCAAAGACCGGACCATATAAACCCCAAGGCTTTTGATCTCCTAATACCGAATCTGTTATCCAAATTTAACCTATATATCAGCTTTTTGAGATATCATAACCTAAAAGTGAAAAAATTGATATTTTCCGCCATATTTGAGGCAATATAACATGATCATAAATTTTTGGTATTTTTTTCGCCGAGATATAGCACATTAACTACTAAATGATAGCTTTGGATAACAGATTTGGATAACAGATTCGGTTTTAGGATACCAAAATCATTCGGGGCCTCATTACAAAATTGAACAGGATTTTCTCAAACGTGTCACTAAAGCTTTATGCAGTTGCCGTTGCTGAAATTTCTGTTGCTGATTATAAAAATTTAGAAACGGTCTCTGAAAACTCCTAGAGAAATTTCGAACAGTGTAGTTTCTGTGGATATTGAAAGATATATGCAAGATCCGAATTTTTTCTGAAAAAAAGATCTTTTCTTTTCGCTCCGTCAGGAATCGAACCACAAATTCTCCGATTGTCGGTCAGGTGCTTTCCCATTAAGCTACTTAAGTATCTATTTTTATAAATACACGCTTATTATGCCAGGTGTTACAAGTCAAATTTTTCAAGGAATCTGTATTATCAACAGAAACTAACAAAATTTTTTAACGTCTTTATAGACTACATGAAGCTATCAATTAAAAAAATTAATTAAATTTGTTCTGGAAAAAGATCTTTACTCTATCAAAAAAAATTACAGCGTTATTATTACTATTCTGCGATCAAAATGTTAATACTCATCATTCTTTTACAAGTTTACATACGACACGAAAAATAGATTATAAGTTTCATGAAGTGAACGACAGATAGCGACAGCTTATTTCACAATATGAGCTTCATCAATTCGCCTATAGAGGTATTGCGTTTTCTTGCTCTCATGTAAAGACGTAAAACATCTTGAATGTTTCAATTTCACATCTCCAAAGTTTTAATTTAATACAAAAATATTTTTACGCCTAAAATCTCAAAAAGATTTCAGATGTCACACGTTATTATCTGCACGTTTCGAAGTACGATCTTACACTTAAAACATTTACATTTACATTAATTTTTCTCTGTGTGAATAAAAACTAAAATACAAATATTTAATTTTCTTCCAGGTGCCATCAAAAAGTGTCCCATGGGAATTTCGTTCTATGAGAAAATGTCATCAGGTAACAGTTGGTGTGGAACCAGCTGGTGCTGCAAAATATTGTGTCTTAGTTCGAGAACTCCGAGGGCCAACTGGATTTTCGAGTGAAACGACGATTCCTGATCAATGTGGATTGCATCGACGTCGACGATCAGAATATGCCTACGAAGAATGTGAGGAAAAAGACAGCATCTCTAAAGAAAAGGCTTTGCCATTCACTGTCAACAAACTTCAGCCAGGAAAGGCATATTTGGTGCAGATTACTGCTGAACTCAAAGGACAATACTTATCATATCCACTTCTTGGTGTCAGGACGAAAAGATCCTGTCTCCCTTGAAAAGAAAATAATTCACTAAGTTCATTCATAATCGTCAATCCAAAATTTTCTTTCATCCACAAAGAAGAATGTCAAATATTCATTCATACATTTTCCCTGACAATTCTTAACAAGCCATCGAATTTGAATTCCATTTAAAACTTTTTATACTTTTTATAAATAATAGTTTTCTTAGATGAATTTATCATGTTGATAATTTTATATTGTAATCTTTTAAATTCAATATTTCTTGATGTTCATCACGTTCAAGTATTCTAATTTATAAATTTAGAAAAAATTGCATTATTATATTACTAACGATTCTTTAATGACTGCTACATTTACAATGACAACGCGAATTTGGGCGGAGAAAAATTCTGAAGTTGAGCGAATATTCCTGCAGAAATATTTTTTATTTCTATTAATGTTAAACAAAAATGAATAAAATTTGGCCGTAGACAATATGCAAAATTTTTTATATGAATCATTTTCAGATTCACAATCTTTTTCTTGACTCTTTTCGAATTCCAAACGTTAAAAGTTTTTTGAACAATGACTCGATTAATTTCAGTATTTGCACTCCGTCCCAGTGAATAATATAAGGACTATAGACTGTATTTTCATAATATGTGAATGATTTCATCCCTTTGCAAGACCTTTGAAGCGTAGCTAAAGTTCTTGTTTTTAGTCCCTAGGGAGTAAAAAGTGACCATAAGAGCCAATCTTGACCTGCCGCCCTCAAAAGCAATACGTAACATTTGGATGATCCCATATTATCGGAAATCATGCCTTTTTTGATAAAAGACGTCTGAAATCATGCATTTGTTATAAAAAATATCGTATGCACCAAAGGGGAGGGTACTTCTCCCTTGAGTGCATAATATACTATTTTAGAGGCTAGATTTTAAATTTAAGATATTCCAAATTCTAAGACCAATTTTTATATTTTATTACTAAAGATACTAATTATAACTCGAAAGTTCAAAAGACGATTTAGATATCCTAGTCTAATAAATTATCAAATAATTCTGATCAAAAGTGCACTTAGAAACTTTTTATGAGCCGGCGGTATTTCTGTATCGACCTGTCGGGATTTTTATACTCTTCCGCTTGTTCGGATCACTGTATATATAATTGTGTAGGAGTGTGTGAATGAAAGTGTATGTGTGTACACAAAAATCACTCACGTTATATCATGAAACAAGCGATAAAGATAAATCATTATTCTCCTCGCTATAATACTATTTTTCAGTAAAAAAATAAACAAATGGTTTTCGTGAAAACAAATTAAGCTTGTAAGTTCAGTAGTTATAGACAGAACGGGTCAGACATTTGACAACAAACTTCATTCATTGAGATCTCGTCTAACCAAAACTGTCCGTTTCCACTGTAATACACTATTTATTATTATATTGAATTTAATTATTTGTATTATATTTTACATTTTTGCGATTGTTTCACCAGCCCAATTTTTTTGTTGAGTGCATTTTAATTATACTTTAAATAAGCCCGAATATACAATAAGCAAGTTTTTATAACAGTAGAGATAGTTTTGTATAAAAAATTATGTTCCCTTTATAAAATTCTAATATTCTTTTGTAAAATCTTTTTACACCTTTCCCTTACTTTCCATGATTAAATTACTTTATTATTTATGATATATAATTTTATTACTACGATTGTGAAATATTACTTTAATTTTTAAACTTAAGATACTGTTTAGTTTGTAGTTTTATTCACTTTCTGAATGTTTCCAATAAAAATGTATCAACAAATTGAATCAGTTCACTCTGTCCTTGCAGAACATCTGTTTCTACTTTTGCTTCTCGATTCGACAGATTATGTTATCTGAAGTGGAGGAAATGAAAAGGCGATTAAAAACATATAAAAGAAGATTCAGCTTGTTATCATTCCAGTGAAGAATTGCATGGGACTTTATTCAATCATGGCTTATTTTCCGGGGAAAATATTTCCTACAGCTTTAATGTTTTCAATTTCAAAAATAATCTACAATTTTAATTATTTTTTTTACCAAATTTTTCTTTAAAAAAATTTTATAACGATTTCAGCCATAGCCAAATTTTCTTTCAACCGTTCTCTTTTTGTAAGTGTTCAAATTATTTCTTTTGAAAAATAATGTTTTTTTTTATTAAAAATGACATCCTCGGTAATATTTTTTTTAAATCATAAAAAACTGTAAATATTTCTTGCTGCCGGAATTTTTGGCAATTTTTTTTATTGCATTTTTTTACCAAATAGTTAAATCCTGAAGAAAGAAGGACGCATTTTTCAGATTACTGTTATATTTTGAAACAAAAACTTTTCTATCAAAACAGGTGCATTTCAGTACAAAAAGACGAATTCACATTAGGCACTTAAATTTTTGCACTGAAAATATAATTTCTTAAGAAAATAGTTGAATTTTCGATCCAGTAATTTAAAAAAATGAATTATCAATCAAGCAGCTGCATTTATGATTAAAAAGTTAAAATTTGAAGCAAAAGGACCAGATTTTTAAAAAATAGTTTAATTTTCATTTAAAAAGTTGTATTTTCAAACGAATGGTCGCATTTCTAACAAAAAAGATTTAACTTCAAACAAAAACAGTTGCACTTTTAACAAAAAAAGAAAAGAGTGTTTTTAATGATTAAGTTCAACTTTCAACTAAGTAATTAGCTTTTCAATAAAACTATTATTCTTAACAAAAAATATAATAGTTGATACTTCTAACGGAAAAAGATTTTCTTTTTCAATCAAAAACAGTCGAAGTAACACAAAAATATCAAATTTCCAACGTAAAATGTACAAGATATTTCAACCAAAAAAGATTTTTTATTTAAAATCATAAACAGTTGAAATCAAACAAATAGAACAATATTTATAATTTTTCAGCCAAAACAGTTTAATCTTTAACCAAACGGTAGCATTTGTAACCAAAAACAATAAAATTTCTAACAAAAGAGATGAATTTTCAAATAAAAATGAAAAATTCTCAATTAAATTTGAATGTTGAATGTTTTTCAAAATTTTGAATTTTTAAGCCAAAGAGTGGAGATTTTTACCACACAGTTTAATTTTCAATAAAATAATTTCAAAGATTTTTCACTCCAGGAAGAAAAAAATTTCAAGCAAATTTTTTAATTTTTAAACCAAAAAGTTGAACACTCTGGAAAACAGTGGATCTAAAAAAAATTAAATAATTTTCAACCTCATGATTGAATTTTCTAAAAAAGTAATAGAATTTTCTAAAAAAGTAATAGAATTTTTCACCCAAAAAGCCGATTTTTAAAAAAGATGTGGAAATTTCAATTCAAGAGGACGAATTTTCTATTCAAAATGACATCTTCAACAAAACAGTCGAATGTTAGAAAAAAAATTACATTTTAAACATAATAGTGGCATTTTTAACAAAATAATAAAATCTTTAACACAATCGTTGAGTTTTTAACTAAAATCATGAAACCAAAAACAAAATTTGTAATAATGAAGTTCAACTTTCAACCCAATAGTTGAATTTTCAATTAAAAATTATGTTCATATTTCAATCATAAAAAAAATTTATTCTCAATAAAAAAAGTCGAATTTAATCAAAAAGGCGAATTCTCAATTAAATATTTAATATTTGACACTTCAACTAAAAAAGACGAATTTTCAACAAAAAATTTAAATCCTTACCCAAAACAGATTATTTTGGAACAAAAAGTAGCATTTCTAAACAAAAAATGTAGACATTTCAATCAAGAAAGAAGAACTTTTAAATCCAGAAAACGAATTTTTAATCAAATTTAATTTCCAATTAAAAAACACTTTTTAGACAAGGGAAAAAAAAATTTCATCCAAAATGTTTCAGGCAAGAGAGAAAAAAAACTGCAACCAAATTGTTGAATTTTCTAACAATTTAGCCTAGAAAAAGGCTCTAGAAAACAGTTGAATCTTCAACCAAAATTTTCATTTTCAACCTAACAGTTAAATTTCCTAAGAAAATAATGTAATTTTTGAACCAGAAAGGTAAGTTTTCAATAAAATAGTTCAATTTTTAAACAGAAAGTAAACTTTCATTCACTCACATAGTAGAATTTTTCACTAAAAAAGACTAATTCTGAACCAAAAATATTATAGTAGACATTCTGTTTAAAGATAATTAACTTTGTACAAAAAACAGTTAGATTTTTTTATTGGGTTGTGTCAATTTAGTTCGTATTTTAGCCGAAAACGATAGAAAGGGGAAGTTTCTTGAAAATAAGAGTAAGTAAGAGAAAAGAAGAAGATTTTTAAAAATCGCTAATTTTTAGTTTTCAATGTACGATGTCACCACCCCTAGCGTAATTTTTGACGTAATTTTTGGACGTCCACTGTAAAGATAATAATAACCAAAATATAAATGTTTAACTGCGAGAAGAAAAATGAGAATTTTTATATAAAAAGAATTCTTGGAGTAAAGGTGTTAAACGTTCAACCCCCAAATTTTTCAACATGAAAAAATGGTTAAAAATTAATATTTCGGTTTAAATAAATTTAATAGTCAATTTCAATAAACCAAAATTTAAATGAAAAAATGGCAAAAATTAAGTTGAAAGACTTGCATCGTGATCCATCTTACTGTTAATAAGAATCAAAATCTAGCTTCCATTTTAATTTTTGACTGACAATTTCAGAGTGAAAAAATTTGCTTCAATTATGTTCTTATTAGAAGTATGTTTTGAAAGTTTTCAGAGCAATTGTAGGTACTTGATATTATAGGCCTTTGAGAGCAGATTGAATTCCAAGGAAGTAATATATGCCAACTTTATTGACAACCTTTCCCAGAACTTTATGAAATGTCTCTGACAATAAATCACTGCTCCCCCTTTTTTTTAAGAGTGGGAAATTATGCGTGACGTTTAATATCAATAAGGCAGCATGTGCATACACCGGGCTCTTCGTTACAATTTTTCTCCCCCTGGCTACAGTTTTTGTGCTCTTGCACGTGCTTCTTGCCATAAACATTTCGCAACGTAAATTCCTGATGGGCAAACCTCGTATTTCTACTAATCAGCATTCTCTCAAAATTGAGGCGTCGGATGCAAAAAGGAGATATAGAATTATTTTTCTGGAGTGGGAAGGCCCCTGAGCTCCTGAAAATGAAGTCTTGAATTTTAATTTTTAAAATATGCATCCTAAATGAAAATTTAATTTCGCATCTTTTTCTCCCCATAAAAAAGTTGTAGCTTTTTTATTTTTCGAATTATTTACGGAAAACTGTTTTTTTTTTCTCTGATCAAAATATTTTGACTTTTTTCACTTTAACTCGCAGCGAAATGAAAAGTTTGTGATATTTTGTAATAAAACTTACCAGCAATTTGTATTGTCATTTTCTGCGACCGATGGCTTTAGCAAAACATCAAAATGTTCATTTAAAAAATTGTTAATAATTTTTTTCGAAGACGGTGCATAATTCGTACACAAACAACTTCTATCATTTAGGGAGTCGAGCGAATGTTGAGCAAGCGAAAACTGTCAGTGAGAAAGTTGTTCAGAAAGGTTCAAGGAAGTTTTCTGGAAAGTTTTAGATCAAT
>JAAAKG020149487.1:0-10041 GCA_010014905.2 Druon quercuslanigerum
AAATTGTCACAGCAATCTCGGAAATATTTTTTGATTGTCTCAAAACCTTTCGAAATTCATAAAAAGCTTTTTTTACAAAATTGTAAAAAATCTGCATTTTTCTCGAAATTTTTATCATTTTTAAATTAACCATGTTTTTGAATCTTTTTCGAAAATTTGTTGGAAATACTTTGAAATATTTTAGAACATTATCCTAAAAGTTTCATATCAATTTTGAATTATTTGAATACCTTTAAATATTTATTGAGCCAAAAAGTTCTATTCTACTACATTACAGTAATTGAAAACTGTAAAATAATTTACATCGGCAGTAAATTATTCTTTAAGAAACATAATTGAATCATTCTAAATAAAAAGGAACATTTATTGCTCATTTATTTCTATAGATTCGATTACAATAATTATGCCCAATAATTTAAAATCGATATACCCTATGTTGCTATTTCTTTATTAGAATAATAAACTTTAGTTTATGTTTAATTTGAAAACAAGTATAATGAAAATTCCCTTTTCATCTTAAATCTTGAGCTAAATTTCTTAAAAAGAGTTATGCCGAAAAGCAAATTTTTTAATGAAAATTTGAAAATATTAATAACATATAGTTTATTTTATAATCAAAAACAGAGACGTGTTAGATTATATTAAATAATACCCATTATTCACAGTTAATATTAGCTATAAAGTTGTATTTTTAAAATGAGAAAAACTATAAAAATAAAAAGTGTACTATGATATAATAGAATAATACCCATATATTTTATATGGAAAACCGTTGCCACAACGCAACACTTGGGGCTTTGAAGAATTAAATTTTATTAGCTTTGTCATTTTTGTGAAATACAAAAGGACTTCTGCTTCTGATTACTTTTTCATCCCGATCCACATTCAAAACAAACGAACTTTACTATTTTTGTTAAAAATTCGAACACAGCGGATATTTATATAACACTAGTTTTTTCAGTTTTCTTCTCTCAGAAAATGAAAAATGTCGTTAAGTTCATTCGGAATACTCAAAGATAATTTAACACTGTCAATACATTAATTTTATTTTGTTATTACATAAATGCAATGCTATTATTTTGCCATGCATTTACAACGACCATAGGCCAACTGCATAGCTGGCGCCACCACACGGCCACCATCAATTCATTAAGCTCAAAGTTCCAGTGGGCTAGCTTCCTTCAATACTTGATCATTATTATTTATTCCAATTATTTAATTTCCCAGGTCTGTTAGAAATTTTAAAAAATCACGATATTTTAGGAATCTCCTGCTTTTTTCAAGAAGCGGTAATTTTTTCTCAAAAATACTACTTTAGGAAGAAAAAAATTACACTTTTCCACTACTTACGCTTATAAAATCTGACAATTCATAGGTTGGCACCATTATTTTTATATATCTTACTTTCCGCCTGCTACTTTAAACAGAACAGCAATGTAAAAAATAAATATTTACTTAAAAATCTTAAATGTGATCTTAAATTCCTAAAACTTTTGAATTGTAGCAATCTTTTGTAGCAAATTTTTCCATTAAAAAATACGAATTTTCGTTAAAAATTATTCCTTCTTAAATATTCTGATATTTTTAAAAAGTGTATGCATAACTATAAATTCTCAGCGCTTGTTAGCTTTTTGCAATAATTGGCGATTGTTTAAACTTGCCACAGCTTTCTTGAAAATTAGTAACATTTCTTCTAAAATATCCATATCTAATAAAAAGACTAACAAAAAAACATTATGGCAAAACCGGTCAACTTTCATAAAGAGTTGATAGCTTTTTATGAATATAACCATTTTTCGTTGAATAAACAAAAACATAACATACAATTATTTAGGTTTGTTATTGAAGAGGGTAAAAACGTCAAGAAAACACATTATATAATCCTTAAAAACGCAATGTATCAAAAATGTTGTCAGGATATATTTTAGAAATTTATTACGTATGGTACAGTCGGTATAAACATATGAATGTATATTACAATTTTCAAATTCAAAAACGAATGATTCAGTATAATGATTTTATATTTACAAAGGTTTAATCTCCATACATTTTTAGGAAAGTTCTTATATTGTGGTTTTGCTGAAGACAGATAACGAATCAATGATAAACATTTTTTTTAACAGTTAATGCAGGGGATAGGAGCACTCCAATAAAAAAATCCTTAATTGTTTATATTGCAAAAAATAGGCGTTCCATAAATGTACGCATTTGGCATAATATGGTTTCAATCCCGTGCAAAGGGTTTATTCTATAGGAAAATATAATAATTTTTCTACAATTGAAATTAAATTATCGAATGAGGAACTTCAAAGAATGCTTCCTGAGAAAAAGAATTTAAAATTTGTAACTTTCATGATTGCAAGTGTTTTATTTCCTTTTTGAACATAACATTTACTCACTATAAATTACTTTCGAGACTTGCAGATAAATCAGTCAGCAAATGATCCAATTTTATATTAAATAAAAGAGTTTAATTTTTAACGAAGTTAATACTTTCTTTTCCCCTTTGCAGAATTAAGTATGCAGTCCAGGGGCTATGAGCCTCCCATTGGCGAATGGTTCGAGACGGGAATGTCACATGATTGGGTTGAAGTATTCTACACCAAATTTTATCCTGACTTAGGTGACACTCCACCTTTTCCTTTGTATCAAACTTTCTTCCAATTTTCTACAAATTATGTTCTGAAATGCCAAGTGCTACATTCATCGTCTCAACGCTTTGAAACTGTAAAAACAGTAGAAAAACTTCGAGTACTAGTAAAAAGTAATAATTACGTTGTTGGACGCTTTATTCCTGATCACAATATTATTTTGAGATTATATGACAATGATGAAAAGACACAGATGACAGTGAACCTGATCAGCAAGGAGGCTAAACCTTATAGCCAAGTTTTTGGTTAACTTCTGTTCTTGATTCGACTCGGCGTGTACGAAACCTCTCCTTGTGACTCATTCTACATGTTCGCAAACAATTTTGTGATTAAGCGCAATAAAGAGTAAATTAATATTAAATGTCGTGTGCATCTAAAATAATAAATAGTATTATTAATAACAGTAAATGAGTTTAATTCATTGTTGACCTTTTAATAATACACAAACTGTCACTCGAATTGGTAATTTTAACTGCAACTGGAACAATGTTTGTACACGCGCGACTTTGTTTTTGGTCTTAAGTAAAAATTTTTTGTCTCGAAACCGAACTCAAGGGCAGCGCAAACAAAAGGCTCTAAACTCTAAAGACCTCCGAAAGCCATCACTAATCCGCTTTAAATTGTACATAATTTTTATATTAATTATCTCCATGCTATTTATTTTTTATTTATTAATATTTTTGTTCAACGGCAAAAATTATGCTTTTTAGATGCCAAATCTGAACATGTTATCAATTTTTTCCTATCGCCAACAGTTCACTAGATGCTTGAAAAAACACAGTTTTCATCTTTTTACGAAACATCTTATACGCCTGTAGTTTCCGAAACTGGCAAGTTCCGAAATTTGAATGAGCTAATAATTTATTACAAGATGACCAATTTTATCAGTCTTAAATAAATTTAAGAACAAATATTTTTATCATTTTGACCCTGCGAAATATTAAAGCCCTAAACTGATAAAATAACTTTCATTAAAAAAATTCTCTTCACTTCTCAAGACTTAAACTTCTCGTCTTTAAACAAGACCACCGCAACTTGTCCCAAGATTTACAATAAAACTTCGCGTCTCAAGACAAGTTCGCCCCGACTTGTCTTCAAAACCTGTCGTAAACTTTATTCATAAACTAAAGAATTACGTTTGATACTACTAAGTCTCGCCCCAGGCCGCCAGCAAAACATAGCCGTCTTTTATAAAGTATTCGCCTTTTCTTCTTCCTCGTCCCCTTTCCTATCGCCTTCCCGATCCTTATTTCAATTTAATCTTTTCTCATTCAATATGATCCAATGTTATATCCAGAATCTAACGCTCAATCTTATTACGGGAAAAGCACCGGGCCGATAATCGAAAGCTTTATGGTTCGATTCCTAGCCGAGCGCAGGAGATCTTTTTACAATAATGTAATTTAGAAAATAATTAATTAAGCATATATACAGGGTATCCCAGGAGAATTATCGTTCTTTGTAATAGCGGATAGAAAAAAAAATTAAAGTCGAAAAGTCCCAAAACATTTTTGGGTCCGGTGTGTATCTTGTGTACTACATGCATTGAAAATGCATGTAGGTGAACAGTTAGTTGCAAGTATACGTGCGACGCCAAAGAGCAATATCTCCTACAGCGGTAACTTCACCTTGCTTCTAGCATAAAAAAAAAGAAAATGGAATGTATTTGCCTGTTTAAATCGGGTGGGCTCGAGTTCGATTGAACCATAAAATAAATTTTCAACAAAATAAATTTTTAGATTTAAACATGTTCTAGATAAAACAATAGCTCACCGAAATTCCGTGCATGGAAAAAATGGACATCTAGGCCAGATTCACATAAATTGGGTGAACGTAGCGCAAATCATTTCAGTGAGCCCAGCTAATTCGCATATTATTCCAAATATAATCAATGACTGTCCAAACTATTAATACTGATTTACGTAAAATTCAATCAAATGTATTGAGTTCTCTTAATTCTTCTGAAACCATGGAATTTTCTTCAACTATTTCCAAAGTCATTACCTTTGGTCATCGGTTCAACTACTTGTCAATAAGGATTTACACGATTTTGCAATTCTAAAGAATTCTGTGAAAGTCTTTGAATTCAGATATACCTTTAAGAACTTTTCAGGATTCCCTTGAAATTTTTACATTTCACGTTTAATTGTTATAAATCCCTTCAAGCCTTTTGATTTCTGCACAATTAGGAAAAAAAGAGTGCATCCTAATTCAGTAGTATCTCACTGTCGACCAAAGTTGATTTATTTGGAAATAGTTAAAAAGAATTTGATGTTTTCAGAAGAATTTAAAAAATTAAAAATAAATCAATTTACTTTCTGAATTATTTAAGAGAATTCAAAGATCTTTAAAGGAATTCAAGAGATTATACGTGAAGTCTAAGAAATCGAGAGAATTTCGCAGAATTTAAAAGACTTGAAGGAATCTACAATAATTCAACCTAAATTCTAATGTTTTTAAAAGAATTAAAAAAGAGTTTTTAAAGATTATACACAATTCAAGAAAAACGTGTGCATTATGCACACGAAAATGAAGCTGTCTTGACATGCCAGAATAAAACCTTTCGTGCCCGACTTCAATCCGGGTGATTTAAGGAGAGAAAAAGTTAACCTACACAATATTGACTGATCCTCCACATTTCTATGGAACATGCCGTGCGAACTCTTATCGAGGAGCGCTTCCCGGAAGTTTTTCTCCTGTGCTTTCTGAATCCGGGCCTTCAGGAGTGAGTACTCGAGATAGATACGACTTGATGCATTCTGCTCACCCCTGATACTGAAGTTAAAACCGAGTGTTTCAGCAGCCTTCTCCGCTGCTTTGTACAGAAACGCCCCTATGCCCAGTTCTTCATGATTCCTGACCATTTTAAGAAGAGGGTCTCTTCCATTTGCGACTCTATGTGCTGCACCCAGAATAATCCTATTCTGAAGAAATTCAAGATTTAATATTCCTCGACCACCTTTACGGCGTAAGATGTAGAGTCGCGGAACAGAAGCCATAAGATGCATGCTTTTTTTATGTGCATAACCTTTCGTGTCCCGATATCGAGGAATGTGAGCTCCTTCCTTATCCATGGAACCACTCCAAATGAATACAGTACTACCGGGACTGCAAGCATGTTCGTTGCAGATACTTTGTTTCTCGCCGACAGTTCGGAAGACCAAATCTGCCGGATGAGCCATTTATATCTGCTTCGGAGAGTATTCTTTATAGATGTCACATACTAAATGCGGCTTTGTAGCACTCCCAGGTACGTATAATTCTCTCTAGCGCAAAGGTGTCGTATAGACTTCTATCGACGAGCTCAGGTTCTTAAGAGAAACCCTTAAGTTTTCCTCGCTTCAAATAAATCTTGGCATATTTTTCTAACCCAAATTTCACTCCTAGTTCCTTAGTGTACCGTTGTCGCCGTTAAAGACACCTCTCTGGAAGGTGTCCTTGTTAATTTTCACACTTTTTTTTCCATATGAGATATTAAATCTGGTCTTCCGAAGTGGCATTAATCTCTTTATGCACCTCACGATTTGCGGATGAACCTTTAAGCTTTCCAAAAGATAGACAGTAAGTCTATGGGAGTTCGAATCGAAAGCTTTCTGGTAATCAATTGATAAGTCAATCATTGATAAGTCTATTGATAAGTCACTCTGATAGTATGCTGCATCTTTGCAGACACATCTGTCGATGAGCAGGTGTTTCTTAGGATTAGCTAAGTCGCCCATTTTGGGTAGGAGTACTGCGCCTTTCCATCAACCACTCCGAAGTTGGCGTTTCCGCCTTTAAATATGTGGCGAGAATACGGGCCAAATGCTGATGTGTTGAAGAAAACTTCTTTCATCAGAAGGTCTACCATCTGTTTCCGAAACGGAATAGTTCTTTATATATCTTAAAACTTTTTCTATCTCCTCGGTAGTGATGAGTGGGCGTTTTTCCTCATGTGTTGTTATGAAAGCATCACACAGCTTCTTGAAGCTATTTATGTTCCCTGAGCCTTCGTCCGGTCTATGTTGCACTTCGTAGCCTTCCCTCAAAAATACTTCGACCTTCTCTAGTTCGAAAGGGTGGTCGAAAGTAGCAGGAGGGTCTTGGAAAAGTCGAGATAGATCAGCGAGAAACTGCTGGTTATCTCTGACCCACCTCTCTTTCCGCTCTAGACTTCTCTTAGCGTTAGATAGTATCCGTATTCTCTAAACAATATGGTGTCTGATGGTCAGCAACTTCAATACCTAAAATATATTTTGATAGGAACTAAAGCGCTGTATGCATAATTAAAAAATATTACCGAAAATATAATCAGAGCTCCAAATGTCGTGTAGGCTAATACAAATTCTGTAGTCTGAAAACAACGGCTGTGCGCGGTCAAAGGACACTCAGCGCAAGTTTCTTCAGAATTGAATTAAAGGCGTTTTTAGGTCTTGTAGGTCTCAACAGGATTGATTCAAGGCAACAGGCCGTTCCCATTCAGGCTTCTGTCGTATGACAGCGCCTAAGAATCTGTGCTCGACCAGGTATGTCTTACCACACAAATTTTATGCCTAATAAAGTTGACTGGGCGTAATAATAATTTTAATTTGGACGTGGTACATTATATCTCGTCACAATATATATGTTTTCTTAATATACAACATTCTGAGACAAAACATTACTTTTGCGTCATAAACAAAATAAAACGCACCATATATGTACGTGTCACAGGTTATAATAGAAAGATAGTTTAACGGATTTCGAATTTTGTATTTTTACGTAAAAATTATTTCCTTTTCACGTCACTCCAAGGGCCTCAATGACTTTGCATCCACGAGTCGGCTGTGTGCTACTCATCAGAGTCTATATAAATTATTATAAATATAATTATTACTTCCAGTTCTCAAACTAACTTTAATATTATTGTAGTATAATAACGTTAGTATCTTCGAATGAAATCGGTACTTTGATCTACATATACTGCAAAATAATTACAAAATAATTACTTCTTACTGCTGATAGGTAACTAATATTATATTCCGAGTTTCAGGGACGTCGAACCTTTTTAAACCCTTTTGCACAGTCTTTACGTTTCCTATAGGAACTCCAACTTTTTGTCTGGCTCGCAACGTATAATATTTACATTGCAATTTCCCCTTCGCTAAGATCGGTTTTCTTGTTACTGTATTAATTGCATATGAAATGTAATACGTAGCTACGTTTTCAGTAGGAAAGACTTTGACGATACAAGCAGCAAGACGCATGAAACTTTTAGAGTGTGTGATGAAATACGTTATTAGTATTTTTATACAGTACATTTAAAGATAGTAGGGACTGTCTCAATATTACGTAACGTAAATATTATATAAATAACTAATTCCTACGTGAAAGCACGCTCTAGTTTTAATTCGTTTCAAATGGTAATTTCCGCTTTTTCTAGTCTCTGCTAATTTTTCAGAATTTGATTATCCTGATAATATTTTAACGCAGCAATTCCTTCTATAGACTTTTTTAATAAGACAAGAACATCTACTTCACTTGCATGCACTGCATCTATTTCAAAAGTGAGTCAAACCTCATTTAATACATTAATTGAGAAATAAATTTAAGTGCATATTAAAAATAATAAGGTACCTGGGAGAAGAAGCAAATGTTCATCTGACGATTGAGTATGCAAAATTCTTTCATTAACATTTTCAAATCCGGTTTCTTATATACACATTGTATTAAACCTTCATGAATAAAAAATTTCCAAAAAAATTGTCTTTTTTGCATTTGGTCTGTATAGAAAAAAGTAGACTCGAAAATAAAATCATTTTAGACCTCACAATTTAGAAATACATGAATAAGAATTTTTTAATTTGAAACGTGGAAAAATTACATTTATTTTCATTTATTTTAAATACAATTTGCCTTACTGTTTTTTCTATATTTGCAAAAATGATTGCAATTTCAAACTAATTCCTCCAATTTGCCAAAAATTTATATCTAGGACCGAATTTTGGAATCAATCAAGGTGGCCAACTATCTCAAGTAGAAAATCCCAATCGAGCTCTTGAAAAATCACTAAAAATCACTAAAGCGAGAAAATTTAAAAATCATTAACTTTTCTCTAGATTGTATACTTTAAAAGGCGCGAAATTTAAATTAAAATTATATTTTAAGAATGAAAATAGTAGAAAACTGGAATAATGAGCTTGTAATGCAAAAGTTATATTTTAAACATTATAACTACTATAAAATTAAGTATATTAGGCGCATTATATAAAACAGTAAAAACTGTATTGTGTAAGTGATAGATAAGGATTAGAATGATCTGTCTCTTTCACTATTATGAACTTCTGCTAGCAGGCTGCATCAGGTTGCGTACGTAACTTACCTTAGGTAATTTACGTAGTTATTTCCATGTAATTTACATAACCTAATTCTTTAATACGCCGACAAGTCGACAAAACTGTTTGCTTGATAAATGATAGCTTCTTAGATTATTAAAAAATGCCTATAGGTTGCAGACCCAGGAATTCCTTTTGGGTCGTAGCTCGTATTTGAAAAATTACTTTTACAAATTCAACATTTTGAAACTCCTTGATTTTTAACTTTCAGCCGCTCAAACTTCAGTTCTTTCCAAAGGATTTTTTGTTCCTTTGCACTTTCAACTTTTTTTTTTACTTATTTCTTAAATTTTATAAAAAGCAATTAATTTAATCTGCATTCCGGAAAACCTAAGGTTATTGTATGCTCTTTTCCCCCACCCTCCTTTTCAGTCGGCCATATTGTTACATTAATTACATTTTTACGTATAATACGTAAATTACGTATTATACGTATAAAACTTCGAGTTACGCGTAACCGTACAACCCTGGGCTGTATGCCATGGCCGGCAAGCAAAGGTATGAAAAGTCCTTTAATCGACAATAAATAAATTCACACGACGAATCCAACTTTGGCTTGTAGAAGTTCCACTCCCCATCCCTGGATACACAGAGCAACCCGCGGAGCGAGGGAGGAGAAGTGGTGTTCCACATGCCAAAGTTTGGAATTAAGGAACATATCAAGAGTTAAACTGAATTTGCTATTGAAGTGGAACAAAAAGAACCAAATATTTCCAAAATCACTAAATTTATAACTAAACATTGCTTGAAATCACCAAATTGTGACATAACACAAACGCTGAAAAAATCACAATGCGCTTTTGAAAATTTTTCATTTTTCTCTAAATGTCTGTGGTTATTAGACACTCGTGCTATTAATATTTTCTTACCAGGAGTTTAAATCATTCGATGACTTGGTGTTGGATAGGTTGAATTTTCACACAAATTTACTTTTCTACGTGAAACTTGGAATTTTTTAACACACAGAAGATTAAGCAACTAAATTGTGACATCATTTTAATAAATCAAGTTAATTTTTTTCTTGGAGACTGATTCAT
>JAAAKG020149489.1:0-31770 GCA_010014905.2 Druon quercuslanigerum
AGTGCATTCGGCAAGAATCAGACGCCGCGTCACCGTACTAATATCAACTAAGGCTCGGAACTAGAGGAATCACTGGCCTTTAGTGTGCAGCCTGATTCCTTTTTAATTTAAGAGAAGGAATCACGCTGTAAGTCTAAATAATCTAGGTATCACTGGGCATCACCAACTAACTTATTTTAATTAGCATCAATTCTTAGAGTGAAATGCCCCTCGGTTATAGTATATAAATTCATATATAGTTTATATATTCCGCATTTTCAAGCTAGAAAATCTGGTAACACCTACCCCTGCCAAGATCTGGGTTGTATGTGTAACGTCCGAGAGATTTTTACCTGTTTTCTTTTTGACCTCACACCCTCTTTATTTTAATTAGACGTCTCGAGAAGAGATCGATGGTATTTGACTCCAGGTCTACCTTAAACCGTCATTTTAATCATTTGTATATTAATTCTTAAGTTACACAGATGCATTTTATTATTTATCTATAGATTCACCATTGCCCTTCCTTAATTCTAGAGATAAAGCCCTTCTTAAGAAGGAGACCAGTTTACACTTTCAAATCTCTCCGGAAATTTTCCTGAAGCCTGAATCTTTTTTTTCTATGTCTTTCCTGTTTTCGGGTTTCTGCGAGCTCTTAACACTCTCAATTCTAAAAGCTTTATAACAGAGGTTCGAACAATCAATTACAAGCGGCACTAAAATATCGTCGCCAAATGAAAGTTGACAGACCCTTGAGACGTTCTTGGTCATAACCAAGCACTAATCCGGGTTGCCATTTATTGCAACCATAAAGGGATAAAAGCAAGCTGCAACCCTGGGCCCTGTCAATATTTACAATTTTGAACCATCGGTGACGTCCCCACTCTGCAACCTCCACCAGCCCTGGAGGGTCCTGTTCGAACCTCTGACTGGAATTTTGTAAAGTTTCCCACCCCGGCGTCTTGGGCCTTGCTAGGGGTAAGTTGAGAGTGGAAGGGAGGAGCAGCCCCCGCAATCAGGAGGTGTTTCCAGAATCGACAGTTTAACTTTTATCTTCAGCCTGACTGGGCAATCAGTTATCGGGTCGATTTCCGGGATTCGGTTCCTGCTGGATCTTTTGGTACCAGAAAGACCAAAACCGCGAGTCTTCCGAGGGGCGTGAATACAAATACGAGGTTCTTCTCGGGAAGATAATTTTCACTAGATAGTAAATTTTGTCCAAGTACCTTCTCGGTAGCTTTAACAGTAAATTTATAATTTTACATTAAATAGTAGTGCTCAACCTGGCTTCCGACGACAACCTGGCCTGCATCCCTGGACTGTGGCATCGAATTGAAAAGAAAGTCTGAAGTTTTAATAGGTATATAACTTCGGCGTTATTTTACCAAAAATCGATTGCTCTAATTTAAAAATAAAGGCTTGTTACTCCCTAGTATAAAATTTTGCATTTTACTTTCCTAGCTTTATTCTTCTTTTAATAAAATATATTTACAAAACAAGGTGGGACCTCCCTTTAACAGAATATATACCCGCCTTCTTAATTCTCTCAGCCGCTCGGGGGATTTAAAAATAAATAAAGATCTTTCTGTACGCCCACTCAGGACGTAAGAGTCGTAAGTAAGACGTAAGTATAATAATATGTTCTTGCAATGATTTCTATTCTTAGCAATAGGAAAAGTATTGTAATATATAAAGATAGTATAACTTTTTGTTTTCTATAATTTTAATAGTTTAATATCCAAAATTCTTCAGATGATTTCACATGGAATTGCTTATCAGTAGAAATATTTTACGAGGAGTTACCTACTATTTGCGTATGTCTAAAGTGCCAGTGACTTTGAAATACTACCTGAAATTAGTAATTTTTGATGCAAGCTCATATAAATAACCAAAAATATGCGGTCGGAAACCGCCAAGACACAACTTGTCAGTATTTTAGATTCTATATAGTCAGTAATTTGCTCCTACTTGTAGATATTAAATCTTGATAGGACTTTCGATATATATTATGTTATACTTTTCTCATGTGTATTATATTAGACTGTGAAATGTGTATTTCTTTGCAGTTATCTATATTCTTCAGCATTGCTTTCAACTTTCAATAGAAATATTTCACAATCTCTTTTGCGTCAAAAACCTAAAAACTTCATTTTTCTGTATTTTTCTCTTCTTACCGAGATTTCCTGCGTTCGTAAATATTTGACCATTAAAATGTAGTAGTTGAATTTGTAGTTTTTAAAAGAATTTGCATGTTTTGCGGTCACACTGATATCAAAGTAGAATAGTTGGATTTTATCTCCCGACTCCTCCTCTAGCCAGTCTGAAAAGAATTCAATTACTATGCGTACAAAATTCCCGTACAGGTAGGAGATAACACATTTGTACATACGGAACAAAATAATTTTCAATCAACTGCTGCCGAGCATCTTCCATTCTGAAAGGCTCATCAGCAACTTCAGGCTGCTCCAAGTATGGAATCCTGACAGCAGGGTCTATAGGAAGATCGTCCTCTCCATAATGAATTGCAATATTGTGCAGAACACATGATGTCACAATAACATTTTGAACTTTTTGCATGTTTCTTGTTCTGATTTAGTTTTCGTTGTGTAACTCTTCCGCTAGATTGTGCGTTGCAGGGAGTGGAGTCATCATGAAATTCGAGACAGCATAGCGAGAATCTCGCAAGAGCAAAAATATTCTGCACCTGCAACTTAGGTCCTGCAATCGCTTGAACGTTAAGGCTAAAGTAATGTTAGCGATTCCGAAACACTTCAGCTTCTGGGCCACCTGTAACAAAATATATATTTTGTGCGATTCGAACATGTTTGCTAGCAATTATACCATTCAATTACATTGAACAATGAACATACCAGGAGATAGTATTCGCACGTGGGTACAGTCTACAAATCCAAGAACACGTGGAAATTTTTCCATCCTATAGAACCCTTCCTTTATTTCTGCCATGCCTTTTTTAGTAGTAGGAAACTTTATCCAAGCTGGACGAAGGCGTGTTATTGCATCTGTTATATTCCACATTATTTTTGACACAATGCTTCTGTGTGTGCCTCCAAAATCACCAACTGATATTAACAGGTCGCCAGTTGCATAGAATGGTAACGCCATAAGCAGTTGACACATGGGTGAAATCGCATTATTTCTATAATAAAACAACATCAAGGTGAAGGTACCTATCATGTGACAAATTTTAAGGGGGTTTCGAGTTTTTCATTAATTTCGGAACGATAGTAGAATATATTTCTACCATTTTTATATCAATGAATGGGCTGATCTTTTGTGAATGTGAAACCTATTATGAAGCAACTTTTGGACTCTTGTACCGGCGTTCCAAAATGCATGTCCTTATTATGGAATAGCAAAGAAATTTTTTTTTTATATTAATATAGCTTACTTTAAATTCTTCTTTATATTACATCGAACCAAATAGTACAATAAACTTTTATTTCAATCATTCATAGAGATAAATGAATTGAATAAAAGTTTTCGTTAAAATTGATAAACCTAACCTATAAAGGGTAGTTTTCGTAAACGAAGTGGATATAATTTTATTTTTGAACAAAAATGTTTGTGATAGGAAATCAATTTTTATTTTGGTGATTGATTGATTTCTTTAACTTACAATATAACTGTTCCATTTTCTGTTGAAAATTTATCTCTTTTTTTTTTTTGAAAAATCCACGACTGGTCGAAAATTGATCTTTTTCAGTTGCAACTTCAACAACTTGATTGCAAATTGATATATTCTGTTGAAAATTCGAATTTTTTTGTAAAAAATTATTCTTCATGGTCGAATATTTATCTCTTTGGTTAAAAATTCAAGCATTCCATTTTAAGATTCATCATTTTAGTTGAAAATTCAATTTTTCGGCAGTCAATTTACCTCAGTTTGGAGGTTCGATAATTTTAATTATTGTTTAGTGTTTAAAACTTTAGAAACATACTTGCTTTTTATATAGATGAGAAGCCTAACTTTCATAATTATTAATATAATCATTTGTACCCAAAAATATACTTTTAAATTATTTATAATTCGGAATATTTGTCGAACTGTTTCATAATTTGGAAATGTTTCATTATAGGCACCTTTAAATACGTATAAATACAGAAATATTTTTGAGATTATTGTTCCCCATTTCAGTAATATTTAAAAGTAATATGCACATACCGTTCTGTTCGATGTGGTATTCGATGTACATGTATCACAGCAATCACAGGCATCGTAAATAGCATACATAAGAACAAGATAACCTGATACCTCAGTTTCAGGTCAGCCCTGAAGAAGTGAACTGCAATGTTCAAGAAACGTCGGCTAAATTCGTAGTTTTGTACATGATTGAAACCCAAAATATCTCCTTTATCATAATGAATCATCGTGAAAGTATTAAATCTATTATGCCAAAGTTGGTAACGTAGTTTATGGATGATGTTGAACATTTGTGTTTACTTTTGCAGGAATTTAGGGTCATAAATACGTTACTTGTGGTTAAACAATGTCGGTCAGACAGAAATTTAGTAATTATTACATGACCTTTAAACTTCATGAAAATATATTTACAGATAATTGAAAGTAATTTTTGAAATAAATTGGTAAATTGTGGAATTTATTTCAGGGCAGACGACAAGACGATACTGGATTATAAAATTGTAGGAGGCTCAGTGTTAAATTTAGTTTTGTCATTGAGAGGTGGCTAATAATTATTTTTAACCGCCAAGTTTAATTTTCTTTAGGTTATCTTGAAAGTTCTTATTTTAGAACTTTTACCTTACAAAGAAGTAAAAATTAAGTTCTTTCAATGCCGAAAATTAAAAATTAAAAATTGGCTTTACTTTAAATTTACTTTACTTTAAAATTTTTTTAAATTTAGCTTTAGCTTTACTAATTTACTTTAAAAGTTTAGGTATGGTCGGGGAAAAGCAGAGAATTTGGAAGCGAATTTCAAATATCCAGTATTTCAAAGAATTACAAATATCTTAGGATATTTTTAACACACCTAGAGAATTTTTAAGAGATTTCTAAATATTTCAAAAGCCGTAAAGGTTTGAGGGTATTATGCAAGATTCCAAACAAGTTTTTATTTCGTTCAATAATTTTTAAGGATTTCAAATAATCAAAAAAATTTAAGCCTATTTTTAAAAATTCAAAGAAATCTTAAGGAATTTCAAACACTTTTTAATGATTTGAACTATCTTAGGGTTCTGGAGAGATTAAGGCAATTTTTCTAATTTTGTAGAATTCTAAAAAATGTTTGAAAACATCGAATAATTTTAAAAGATATTTAGAAGGTTTAGAACATTTACAAATATTGATAACCCGTTTAAAATTTGACATAACCTCAAAGAATATAGAATATAGAATTTTGAGGAATGATTTTTGAAAGAAAATTTAAAAAATTCTTTAAAAAATTTGTGAGAATTTATTAAAAAAGAAACATTTAAGGAACTTTAAACGGTGCGAAGAGAATGAAACATTTTTCTTAAGATTTTAAGGGCAACGTTTAATGTTTTGTTTTTAAATTAATTTAAAGAGAATATTGAAAAAGATTTCCTGAATTGTCGAAAAAGATTCTACAAGACTTTAAAATAGTTCTTTAATTTTGTAGAGTTTTTGAAAAATTTTTGTAAAAATTCTATTTATTTTAAAAGATAATTAGAATTAGAATTAGTAAAAATTAAAGCATTTTTCTTAAGATTGTGAAAAAAAGCTTCCAAAGAACTTTCAAAAGATTTCAGAAAATAAAAGAAATCATAAGATTCCTGTCATATTTTCAAATAATTTTCTATTTTTAAAAATGAATTTTAGGAGAAAATTGAAAGGTATTTTTAATTATTTCAAGTAACTAGCGAAAAATGAAGCTTTTACGGAACTTGGAAAGGTTCCAAAAAAATTGTAAAAAATGATTCCGGAAGATTTTAAGGCAACGTTAAAATTTAGTAGAATAAAAAAAATCTGGAAAAATTTCAATAATTTAGAAAATTTAGAAAAAATTGAAAAATATTTAGATTAGAACATTTCAAATAGTTGGTAAATTACTTGTACCACAAATTATACTTATGATAATTGAATTATCATTTTCAATACCTTAAGTCTCGAGAAGCAGGCTGTCTGTTCAACTCTGTTTTGTAGCAGCATCAGCTATTCTTCCCCACTTCTTCTTCTGGACATGGGTCTTAGCGTGACAAGGGTTTTTAACGCGTCCCTTATGTAGGGAGTCAGTCTTCTTCCTACCTCTGTCTCACATTTCAATCACTCATAGAAAGAAAAGCTCTATTATTCTTCTTGGGATCCCATTCACGATATCCTGGGGAAGAGGTATCTACGGAACACCTCCAGTAATTTCAAACCACGAGGATCTTCGACTTAAACCAGGACTGCGGATTCTATTCATAGCTTAGGCGATGACCACCAGAAGCCGAGACTCCCAAGGCATCTACGTAACCTTGGTAAAAGATCTGATGATTTTCCCATCCCAGAGAGAGCCCGCTGAGCCAAGCGATAAGCCTCTGAAAGAACCTCATCATCGAGCCACACCTGGTTCAACTGCATGGCAGCAGAACGTCTACGGCCGCCGAAGTAAATATAAAAGTTAAAATTAAATATTGTAAAATTAATAACGCGATTCGCGATATTCACATCCGACCCTTGTAATTAGGACAAACTGGCGTCCCACGCCCATAGGGAAATCTTCGTACACAATACTACACATAAACAGACAATTCTTCAGATTCTGATAGCAGTTCGCGCGGATTAGACAATCCTTTTAAAACCGCACCCACCATGTCAACAGAAGATTTGAGGGAAGTTTTGAACAGTGAAATCATGAATCCACTATTGCTGATGTCTGGTAATAAGAAATGGGGAATACTAATGAATTTTCGGAAGTTAAACAAAGATACAGAACAAGATGCTTATCCACTGCTCATACTTCAAAAATTGTGGACCAGTTAGGGAATGCAAAATTCTTTTCAGCCTTCGGTCTCAGCTCTGGGTTTCACCAGAACCCAATGAGTGAGACCTCAAAAAAGTATACGACTTTTTCAACACCAGAAGGATATTTTTCATTTAATAGAATGCCCTTTGGGCTCAAAAATGGTCTGGCTATTTTCCAAAGGATGATGGACAATGCCTTAAGAGGATTGGTATGAAAAAAATGTTTCGTTTAACTCGACGACATTACCGTATTAAGCTTAACTTTAAAAGAACATAACGAGAACCTATTAAGCCTATTTTACAGACTGAGACAAACAGATTAAAACTTCAGCCTGACAAGTGCAAGTATTTTCCTTGGCAGAAAGTTTACAATCCAAACGGACCATCAGGAATTAATAGGACAAGAAATAGCGAAATAGCGAAATAGCGAAATAGCGGGTTAACGGATGGAAGAGAAAATTTTCACAGAAAATATTAAAAAATGGATTACTAATAGGACACCCAGTAGAGAAAATGTGGAACCCAACGCAGGTGCAAAGCTCTAGCGAACCATATCGAAATAACGGAAAGGAAGTCAAGAAACATATCTATATAAGTTACCTTATATTAATGAGAGCGAGTGGCTGAAAATGTTATATAAGATGAATAAAGATGGTATGGCCTCCAAGCTAACTATTTCACGCTACCACCTTATTGACCCAGTGAACACATCTCTAGAAAAAGTGAAAATAAGAGGCTTCCTCAACTTTTAGAGCCACAAATATGAAGATCAGCAGTTTCACATGTTATACATTCCACGTGCAGAACTCACTCAAGAGGAAAAAGGAGATATCATAAGAGAATCGCACGGATTAATTACTGCTCAACACTTTGGGAAAACAAAAACAAGAAATTATTCATTTCATTAAACGATGCCCAGTATGCCAATTACAAAAGACGGTAAGAATTAAAAGACAATGTAAAGCAATCATCTCAGACATGCCTGTCAAGCCTATCGACAAAATAGCCTTGAATATCTTCTGCCCATTGCCTTTGACACTATCAGGGCATGAATACATCCTCAGCATACAAGATATGCTCACAAAATATTTGATCTTAATACCTCTTAAGGACATGGAATCGGAAAGCATTATACATAAGAATATGCTAACTTTGAAAAACTTTTTAGAATCGAACATATTAAAACTACAGTTTATCACCCACAAAGCAACGGATCCTTCGAGAGAGCCCACTCGACGATTAAGAATTTATTAAAAACAAGCATCCAGGACCATAATACTGAATGGGATCCAAACCTGAGAATAATCTGCATGGCATACAGCACTATGAAGCATGATGGTACAGGATACTCACCCTTCCAACTGCCCTTTGGAAGAGAGGCCAATTTGCCCTCAATGCTAAGCACAACACCTAACGTCAAGTATGAAAAACTACTTGACCTATGAAAGCGTAAACATGAACACTACCTCAAGAAGGCTAAGGAGAAAATAGAAACACAGAAACTCAAGTACAAAAAATTCACGGCTCGAAAATTGCGATACCCCAGGGAATCTATGAACCCGGAGATCTTGTCAAACTTATTAACAACCATCAAGATCACAAACTCTCTTCTTCATGGAAATGACCAGCTGTTATAGTAGAGAAACAAGAAAACAACAGCTACACTGTACTTTTTAACGACAAGAAAACCACGGCAAAATTAAAATGTTCAAACGAATGCAACCCACTTGTTTGATGTCAGAAACGCATAGATCTGAAAATATCATAATTAGAATGGATGTGAAACGTATCAGTGACGAATGTATATATTCCCCCTTTTAAATCATTAACATTACTTGTATACAACTTGGGAACGGATATGTTTTGATACCCCATGAGCCAATTGAAGTGGATACTCTTTTCAAAGAAATTAACTATAGTAAGAACTTATCGCTACCATATACTGATAATTAACTATATTCAAGACAACAAAAGCTTTTGCAATTTGTATAAAATCGTTTTGATAGATTAGGATGTACAAGTCAGCACAGGATATGTAAGAGTTTCTAAGGCATTAACGCAAAATCAGGCCTAAATTAAGTTTATTTTGAACCTTGCCAAGTTTCACTGAAATCTTCTCAAAATTGTGCCGATAATAAGAAAATATCCAAGAATACTGACTATTTCAGATATGCATTCTATGTGACATCGAGTAGATTAAAATAAAATAAAGTAATATTCATTTGCAACCAATAATATATTTATTCCACAATACAACTTTTTAATTAAGAACACACACAATTTTCATTTTAAAACATTATTGATAGTATCGGGATGATGCAGGGTAGGGTTAACAGGGGTGTCGCTAGCCCTGAAGGGCCCTGTATCAAAATTTCTTAAGGAGTCCTTTTTAGTAAAACAAACAAAAACACTCACACAAAAACCTCGGGGACGCCGTATCATTGATACAGCGTTAGCTACGCCCCTGGTGGGTTACCTTGTTGAACAAACTGGAATATCCAAGCAGGAGTATCTTTTATTTCCCAATAGTGTAAACTCCCATGCGTAGTAAAATAATTTTCAGGATTTTCTTCATCTTGAACGCGTATTACGACTGTACTAAAATTTACAATATCGTCAGAGTTACATGTAGTTGTTAGTTTTGCACGATAAATATACTCGCCTTGTAATATATAACAACAGGGTTCAGTATTTGCTACAATTTCGATATGTTCGAGCTTTTGGAGATTTGCAGAAAAATGTTTATCGAATGTAGTTTTATGTTTATGAGGATGGACTACGGTTGCTTTGCCAGGTGGTGGTGGTGGTGGTGGTCCTGACGTATAGCTGAATCGTAAATTAATTGGGTGATTTAGTACTCCATATAGAGGATGCCTGGTCGTTGAAGATATTACAAAAATTTTGTTTCCTGGATTAATAATAAGGTTGTCTTCTGTTGGTTTAGAGACGCTGTTGCTGCTACTACTGCTGCCTTTGCTGCTTTTGTTGCTTTTTCTGCTTCTGCTGCTTTTCTTGCTTTGGCTGCTTTGGCTGCTGCTGAAGTCGATGTCCATCATGTCACTTCCAGGTTGCATTTCATCTAGTTGATTAGAAAAAAGGAGCAGGGTTAGATTAAAATCCAGGATAAATCCGCTCGGGCGCTGGTAGTGGGGATTTAATGAGGATACAGTACGGGGTATAATTATTGTTAGGTAGGGCCGCAGTGCGCAACTAAGCAGTCAAGTATATTGCGCAATAGCATGCATTTCAACTGGAAACGGTTCAGGTGGCACTGACTGTTTACGTCACGATCCCTCCAAATTCAATCCAAGGCTATTTAGAGCCAACCCCCGACACTGGACTAAAAGCGAGAGTTTGATGTATGTAATCTATATGTATTTGGCCTCCGTTTGTACCATAAACGCATAAGGCGAGTCTAGGGTTGGGATTTACGTTAGGTTAAATAAATAATGGCTGGTAGTACGAAAAAATATCGAGGGAGAATGTTTGTCTTTTGTTTCATAGATTAATAGAAAATTAACAAAAAATCGATTTTCCTAATTGGGCGCATTTGTTAATAACAATAGTTATGAACAATAAGAGTCAGATATCGGAAATGCTACCCAACATAATTATATTGTTTATGGTAAAATTATGGATATAAAAAAGGTAATCGCTAATAACTTGAAAATTGTCGCTTTTAAGGGAATGCATATTTATAAAAAATACATTGCTTATAAGGCCATAAATAAATAATGGCTGGTAGTACGAAAAATCACTGGAGAACATTTTTCTTGTGTGCCATAGATTAATAAAAAATTAATTTTTTGTTAACATTAATAGTTAAGAACAATAATAGCAAGATATCGAAAATGCTGCCCAAGATAATTATATTGTTTATGGTAAAATTAAGGATGTAAAAAAGTTAATCGCTAATAACTTGAAAATTGTGGCTTTTAAGGGAAGGTATGTTTACAAAAAATACATTGTTTATAAGGCAATAAATAAATAGTGGCTTGTCGTACTGGAAAATATCACGAGAGTGAAAAGTTTAATCATGTGTCAAGGATTAATATAAAAAATTTAAGTCAATTCTGATGATTGAGGGTCATTATTTATATCAATTGTTATAAACTATTTAGCAAAAGAAATTGTGTTAATAATACTGGATAAAGATTTCGCAACAATTTAAAGCAATATTATGACACTGGTTGATCTCGATGAGTGTTTATTAATAAATGAAGAGTGTAACGGTTTCCTCTTAAAAAGAGCAACTTTTTAACAACAATTTTAGGAGAGAATCGTTAATTCTATCGGAAGATTTATTTTTCCTTTCAAGAGATCTATCCTCGATACAGACAGCGCAAAATGTTTAAATTTTTCTTGTGTTAAAAAATCATTTATTTATAACGCTGTACATTGCAAACGATTCGTCGCACGAAAAAAGTGCAAGATGCAAAAAAGTTTTATTTTTGCACAGACATGTTAAAAAAGATTTTATGCCTTTTTTTGTGAATAAATTATGAAATGGTTTTAAAAAATTGTTTAAACAAAAATTGACCAATATTTCAAAAAGCTAATCAAGATATTCGTAATCAGGGGCCTTTTTTGATTTAAAAATTCTTCTGGTTTCGTAGCATTTTTATTTTTCCTTGACAGAAATGCAACTGTTTGTTTTAAATTTAAGAATCTTGCTAAAAAGTCATACTGCTGGTTTTAAAATTCTACTATTTAGCACAAAATTAACTTATCGTTACATACAACATTTAATATTTTTTGGTAATGAAAAGGGAACTAAAATCTTTTCTGGATAAAAGGTTAACTTTAAAAAAATATATTTGTCTTTTTTTATTAAAAATTCCTCTGTTTTAGTGCAAATTTCACCTATACTAGATGAAAATGGGACCATTTGATAGCGAATTTAACTATTTTTTTTTAAAGTCATCCTTTTTCGTACAAAAAATTCGTTTTTTTATATTGGAAATTCAATTTTTGTCATAAAAACTATTTTACCTGATTTGTCTCGGTCTAATATTTGAAAGTACACTTTTTAAATATCAAATACTTTAAAATAACAAATTATGCAACAAAATTGCACAAAAAGAGTTACAATTTAAAAAATGTGTTCATGTAACACTGTGAAATGGCTCATTAGAGAAAGATATATGACAATTGAAACAAGAGGGAGAAATTGATTTTCTTGAGAACTTCTTTTTTAACAGTTCGTTGAGAAATATCATTGTTTTTAAACTTCCCTGTGAAATTTTGTTGCGTCATTTAGCTTTTCAAACATTATGCTAGTTTAAAAATGTACTTTTACCTGTTTTAAAATAAATGTAATCTTTTTGGATAAAAATTTAGAGAATTCAACAACGTTAACAAAAAGGTTTTCGTGTTTGGTTAAAAACCGTCTTTTTCGACTGAAAAATCAGTTTTTTTCGTAGAGACTGATCTCTTGTTTAAAAATTCATATTTTGATCTTGAAAAGTAGACTCGAATTTTTTTTTTGAATAAAATAGAAATATTTTTGCAAAATTTATCTTTTTGATTTAAAACTTCATCTATTTTAGTAGAAATTTAATTTTTTTATGAAAACAACACTTTTTGGATAAAAATTATTCTTTCGTGCTTAATTATTTAACTACTTTGATTGAAATATTTTGTTAAATCACTTTGTTAAGAAATCATAGTTTTATGAAAGTTTAATATGTTTATGATAAGAGAGATATTTTGGGTTTTAATCGTGTTTATTGGTAAAGCCTTTTTTTATTAAAAAATTTTATTTAACTGAAAATGTAACTTTCCCATTTTTTAGGGTTGATCTTTTTTAATTTTAAATTATTATTTTTTCATAGAAAAATATTTTTCGGTTAGACATTTCGTTTTTGTTGGTTAAAAGTGCATCAGTTTTCGGTAAAATTAATGTTTTGCTGTAAAGTCATATTTTTGTTTAAGAATTCAATTTTTGTATACGAAATTTGTCTTTTGGCTTAAGAGCGACGTTATGAAATGATTCTCTGAATTCAAATTTCAAAATTATATATGCATAGGTCTTAATTTTTTCTAAAATTTCTATAAAATTTTAATATTGATTTAAATTTTAAGTAAATATAATTTAAATATAAGTTAAATATAATATTAAAAAATCTAAATATTTTAATTAAAGTAATTGTTTAATGCTTTTTATGTTTTCAAATGATTAAATAATTATTAATTGATTATATGTATTGCAAATTAAATCTCTAAAACAAATGTTTGAATAAAAAATAATGTATTTAAATTATATTATTAGTATGTATTTTTGATATGCTGTGAAAAGAGAATCTGATTTCTGATTTCGAAATGATATGAACACATATTTTTATTTTTTCTGGAATAGTTTGAAAGGTTATTAATAATTCAAATTTTCGGAAAAATACAAACTAAAAAATATTAAAAAAATTCAATGCAAATAATTCTTTGATGCTTTTATTGTTATAATAACAGATTAATTAATTATTGGCTGATTCATTTTTTTACAACATGAAATTACATAAAGAGTAAACTTTAATTTTCCTTTGTATATTGGATATAAGTGGTATAATAGAAGCTTATTTTTATTTAAACTTTATCTATTAAAATTATATGATTTCTTGAAATGTTTATGATGTTGTGAAATATGTATCTGAATTAAATCTTCAAATTTATATGCACATGTATTAAAAAATATGTATAAAGTAAAAATGATTTTATTGTTTCAAACGCAATAATGGTTTAATGCTTTTTATGTTATGAATTGTGTAATTCATTATCAGCTGATTAATTTTGTGCACAATATTAAAGTACATAAATATTGCATTTAAATTGTTTTAAATTAAGTAACCTAAATTGATTATTTAATTTCAGATCATGTAATTAAATATTAGCTAATACCTGTAGTATAGAAGTTTATTATTGCTTTTGAACACTTCTTTTATAATTATATGAATTTTTATGATGCTTATGATGTTATGATGTAGGTTATTATTAACTAAAATTTTCAAGAAGAAAGTAATTTGAATATATGTAAAGTAAAAATAATCATTATTAGCTGATAATTTCCTTCACATTTTCTTCATATTTATTTAAATTAGTTACAAAGGTTATTAATAAATTAGACGTATAGAAATGCTATTTCAAGATATAAAGGAGTATATAATGTAAACATTATTTAAATGTTTTAATGAAAATAATTATTTCAAGCTTTTTATTTTTTGAACTGATTGATTAATTATTAACTAATTCTAATCGAACTTATATATTCTAAATTTATCCTAAAAGTTTATGATTAAATAGAATTTTCAAAAATAAAATTTCAAATTTAAAGAAATATGTAAAGCATGTAAAAGTTATTTGAATGTTTTGTAAGAGAATTATATTTTAATGGCTGCTCTTTTGTAAAATGGTCAATTGATTATTAGTTGACTAACTTTTTCTGAATATTAATGTGAGTAAGGATTAAAACTTAGTTTCTTAAATTTAAAATTAAATTTTTCATTAACTTTAGTATTTATTTATTTATTAAATTTATTTATTTACTTAAAGGTTATATAATGGAATATTGAATATAATTTGCATATTAAAAGTTAATTTATATTTACAATTATATTATTTCAATTAGATAATTTTTCAAATAATTCTGATGAAGTGCAATGAGTATTTGCATTCGATTTTTCAAATCATATGTAAATATTTTTTTCTGAAATTCGTATAAAAATTTACCAATAAAACCAATTTTCAAAAATAAATATGAAAATCAATGAAAATAATTATTATTTATTGCTTTTTATTTTATGATTTATGAACAGATAAATTAATTGTCAGCTGACTAATTTTTGCACAACGCTGAAGCAGATCAAGATTTAATTTTAATTTTTTTAAATTAAGAGCATGAATCGACTATTTACTTGAAGGGTATATAATTGAATATCGGCTGTAATTTTTTCAATAAAAGATTAATAATGTTAAAAATATTTCTTTTTCAAGTATTTCATTTGCACAATTTTTAGTTATGTTATCAAATGAGATCTGAATTCTGATTTCGAAATGATCGGAATGGTTGGTTTAAGTCTGTAATGGAATCAAGACGACGATCCGGCAAAAGTCTCGTGCACCTTGAGGACACGGAGCGACCCAAGGACGACCGCCTTCTGCATTTTCTCTGCAATTGTTTTATCATATTGTTCACACGCAGGCATGCTTTTCAGGCTATTAACCAGTGAAAGCTTTGCACCTCCAAGAGCGCCGATGATAAGGATGATTAATTGTACATAATAATCCGGGTACAATCTTCGCAACTACCTTACAAGGTCTCTATACCTCTCTTTCTTTTCATTCTCATTTGCTATGATGTTTTCGTCAGCTGGTGCCATAACTTCGATAATGAACATGGTTCGCTTCTGGAAGTCAAGGAGAACTATGTCAGACCTTGAGTGTACAACAGAAACACTTGTCGAGAATATAAAGTTTCAATATATGTGGCACTTCTCATTCTCGACAATTGACTCTTTTTCCCTAGGAGCGTTTAGCGGAGCGATATTAAGATTAATGCCGTAAGAGTGACGGAGATGGTAATAAAGCACTCTTAGTGCAGCATTATGCCTTTGGATGAAGTTTGTTCCCGCATGAGTTGGACAAGTAGATAGTATGTGTCCTAGATGCTCGGGATGCGCATGGCACACCCTGCAGCTATCATCGGGAATGTCTTGGCTCAAAATGTTGTGACGGTATGTTAAGGTGGAAATGACACCATCTTGACATGCCAAAATGAAACCCTCCGTGCCCGACTTCAGTCCGCGTGATTTAAGGAAAGCAAAAGTTAGCTCACTCAATATTGACTGATGCTCCATGTTTCTGTGGAAGATGCTGTGCATCCTCTTATCGAGGAGCTGTTGCCGGAAGTTTTCCACCTGCTATTCCAAAATCTGGGCTTTCGGGAGTGAGTACTCGAGATAGATAAGATTTGATGCATTCTGCTCACTCCTGATACTGACGTTAAGTTTGAGTGTTTCAGCAGCCTCCTCCGCTGCTTTGTACAGAAACGCTCCTTTGCCCTCTTTGTCATGCTTCCTGACCACTGCGACCACCTTGGCAACGTGAGAAGTAGAGTCGCGGATAACCTATCGTGTCCCAAAATCAAGGGATCTAAGCTCGTTCTTCGTCCATGGAACGACTCTAAATGAATAGAGTACTACCGGGACGGCAAGCATGTTCGTTGCAGATACTTTGTTTCTTGCCGACAGTTCGGAAGACCAAATTTGCCGGATGAGCCGTTTATATCTGCTTCGGAGAGTATCCTTTATAGATGTCACCTCCTGAATGCGGCTCTGTGGCACGCCCAGGTACGTATAAGTCTTTCCAGCGCAAAGGTATCGTATAGCGCTTCTATCGATAAGCTCAGGGTCTTCAGAGATGCCATTAAGTTTTCCTTGCTTCAAATAAACCTTGGCGCCTTTTCTAAGCCAAATTTCATTGCTATTTTCTTAGTGTATCGTTCAACAATCCCTAGAGCTATATGTCGTTGCTCTTTATTTTTAGCATAAATCTTAAGATCATCCATGTAAAATACATGCGTTACCTTGTGCTTTCGATTGGCAGGTTTGTCGCAAAGGTGCCCCTGGGAATAGCGAAGTGCTAGAGATAGTGGCGATAATGTGAGGCAAAAGAGGAGTGGGTTTATGAAGTCGCGCTGAAAGACGAGCCCAAATGAGATAGTAAATCTGGGTTTCCAAAGTGTCATCAATCTCTCTATGCACCTCAGGATTTGCGGATGGAACGTTAAGCTTTCCAAAAGACAGATGATAAGCTTATGGGAGGTCGAATCGAAAGCTTTTCGGTAATCAATCCAGGCCATCGAGAGGTCACGCTGGGAGGATGCTGCACCTTTGCAGACACATCTATCGATAAGCAGATTCTCCCGACATCCTGCTACGCCTTTCTTTGAGCCGCGTTGTTCATACATTTCTTTCCACACAGGTCCGATTGCCCGAAAAATCCTATCATTTAGGATAGCTGTGAATATCTTATGCAGTGCGTTCAGATAAGTGATTTGCCTGTAATTCTTTGGGTCGGCTAATTTGCCCATTTTCGACAGGAGTACTGTGCGCCCTTCCACCAGAAACTCCGGAATTGGCTCTTCCGACTTCAAATATGAGGTGAAAATGCGGGCCAGATAGTGGTGAGTTAAGGAAACTGCTCCCACTAAATGGTCTTGATACCATCTGGTCCTGGAGCGCAATAGTTTTTCATACCTCTCAATACTTTTTTCACCTCGGTAGTAATGGTTGGGCATTCTTCCTTAGGTGTTGTTATGAGGCCATTGCACAGCTCCTTGAAGCTATTTATGTTCTTTGAGTCTTCGTCAAGTATATGTTGCTCTTTGTAGACTTCTCTCCAAAAGACTTCGACCTCCTCTGGTTTGGGCGAGTGCTCGCCTGCAACTGGGAGGGTTTGGAAGAGTCTAGATGGGTCAGAGAGAAACTGTTGGTTTTCTCTTACCCATCTCTCTCTCCGCTCTAGACTTCTCTTAGCGTCAGATAATATCCGTATTCTCTCAACAATATGCTGCCTGATGGTCAGCAGCTTCGACTTGTTAAGCGTGTTATAACGGATCCATAGTTCGCACGCGAACTTTCGAACCTTGGCGGTAAAATTCCTGCCAGATGTTATACAGTCAATCACACACTTATGATCTTATAATCAACCGTTGGTTTTGTTTTACGGTTCGCATCAGCCAAAGCTCTCGCTGCAATATACACACAACAATTGATAGTCCAGAGGTCGGATTCTTCGGAAAATTGTCCACTAAGCTCTCCATCCATTTCAGCCAGATCTTTAGGCTTGGGTGAAACCTGGTTGTTAATGTTTCTCCGGGTTATGAAGCATCGGTCCTCCTCTATCGAATGCCTGCCCACGGTTGGTCTTTTCACCTCTCTTTCTCTGCTTCCGGCTTGTTCTGGCTCTGGAAGATAAGGTGCTCCCCTTACATATCCCCTTTTTTGGAGTACTTCGGCATATTTTCGCAGGCTTTGACGTAAAATGTGCGATAGCTCTGAGTGTTTTTCGCACCACCGATTCCGCCGGTCTATTGCATTGACCCCATCTTCATTGGCTGCCCCAGCTCTAGAGTGGTCGGCATTGTTGACCGACACATTGTCGGGAGCCCTGCGCGTTCTATTGCTTTGAATCGCAGTTACTACAACTATGTTTGGTATTATCACTGCTGTTCCCATGAGAAGCTAAGGAAAGCGGTTCCATTCAGCTTTCAGCATGGTTTTTACACCTCCGCTTGGGGGTTAATTCCTTCGGGATCACCCCTGGACAATTGTCCGCGCTGCCTATTAATTTTTTGTAACCATATTCAGCAGAAAATAAATAAATATATATATATAAATTTTCTTAAATAGTTTAAAAATTATTAATAATAATTAAAACTTTCAGCGAAATTCGAAGTAAAAGTTATTTAAAATAATTATTAAAAAATAATTCTTTATTGCTTTTAATGTTGTGAAGACATTAGTTAATTATTAGCTGAATAATTTGTTACAATATTACATTAAGTAAAGTTTGAATGTAATTTTCCTATGTTATAAGCAGCATACATTAATTGCACATTGAATATACGTGATAAAAACATTTTTAATTTAACCTTTCTCTAATAAAATTGCATATATAGTTTCCGGAATGTTTATATGATGTTTTGAAATGAGTATCTGAATTTAATTTTCAAAATTGTACGTACACATGTATTATGTATACGAAAACTATTATAAAAGGATATTTATAATTCTAACTTTTACAAAAATATAAAGTAAAAGTTACTTGAATGTTTCAATGAAAATAATTGTTTCTTGATTTTTATGTTGTAAACTACTTAATTGATTACTAACTAATCAATTTTTTTGAAATATTAAACTATATAAAGATAGAATGGTCTCTTATGCCGTCTGTCATCAATGAAATATACAACCACTCTTGTCGAAAACCTAAATTGTTGCGGCGCTGGGTAAATGAAAATGCAAATGACTCTTTTCAAGTTGTTTATGTGACACGCTGAGAGCAAAAGTGAACTAAAAAAACGTACACGAGAGCAAAAACGACCTACGAATTGGCGAGAGGTAAAACGACACAAGAATGAATGAGAAGGTTTTCCCCTATTTTCTGCTGCGAAGACCAGCCTCGCGTAAAGCCGAAAATGGGCAAACACGAACCCGAGCTTGCCCGACTTCACGAATCACGATCTAATCAGCTGCTCCTCAAATTTATTCTGGTTTTAAAATCCAAAAATACCATAGAATCATTAGGTTTATTGCGAAAAGAAAAATATCATTTGTAAATGCATTTTATACAAAATAGTCAAATTTGTAACCTCAGAAATAACTGAAAAAAATGCATTATCGAAGAAGATGAATTTTAAACTAAAAATATCATTTTTCAAGAAAAAAAACCAATTTCAACAAGATAGTTAAATTTTCAACTTTAGAACGAATTTTAAGCCAAAATAATAAGTATTAAATGAAAAATGGACTAGTTAAATTTTCAGATAAAAAATGAATTTTAACATAATAGTTCAATTTTCAACCACAGAAATTAACTTTAAGTAAAAAAGATTAATTCTTCCGTTTCCGGTACCGCTTGCGAAAGGCCTCATTTGTGTCAAGTGCTGGTTTTTTGGCTTTTGTGAAGGGAATAAAGGGTGAGTAGATGCAGAAAGGGCAGAAAGTACGGAGATCGAGTGTAAAGAAATAAGGGTGAGTAAAGGCAAAGGTATAAAGAGTGAAAGGGAGTAGTTTGAAGTGAAAATTTGGAGTATGCGAAGTTACTGGGTTTAGAAGTGGGGAAAAATAGTTGCTGGGAAAGGGGGGCAAGAGGTAGGTGATTAAGACAGGTAACGTCACAGAGCTTTGGGTAAGGTAGAATGTCAATGACGCGAAGTCCAGAGACTGGCGCCAGAGGGCAATAGTTACTGAACGATAGCACAGAACAGCAAGTATTAATGGCAACAAAAGTTGACGCTGCTGAAAGCGCGCGAAGTCGGGAGAAGAGTTGATCGTGATGACAGCAGCGATGAGGAAAGGTCCGAGAAGCCGACCAGGGAGAGGATGGTAACGAGTAAAAAGACCCAGATATGGGCAATAAACGTGGAAGACCCTCAAACCTCCAGCGCCTCAAGAGGCTAGGCAGCGCGGGTACGAATAGGAGTCTGGACGAATGGCAAAAAAATGCGAGCGCGACTAGCAGTGAAGGAGAGGATAGAAGAAAAAGAAAGGCAGGGGATGTTGATTTAGAAAGGGACAAGTATAACAAGAAAGTTAGAATTAAACGGAAAATACCAGAAAGAGATAGGGAGGATGGGGGGATGTTTGAAAAATTGGAAGCTCTCATAAAAGGGTTTAGAGAAGAAACAAGAAAGAGATTGGATGATATGAATAGGGATATAAATAGGCAGGAAATGATGTAAGGGGGGAAGTGAAGAAGGTAAGAGAAAAATGGGAAGAATAGGCTAAACGCTGGAAGGAGGAAAAGACAAGGTTTGGAGTAAACTACAGAGCACAGAGAATAGATACAGAGAGGTTGAGGAACAAAAAATAGTGAGATAAAACAATTGGAAGAACGGGTAAGTAATTAAGAAATTAGAAATGAGCCTAATGAAATTGAAATGAGCTGGATGCTAAAAAAGAAAGAGTAGGGGTAAAGAGAGGCTGGGGGGACACGGAATGCTGGGAGGGTACAGACGGGATGATAGAGTTTTTAAGAAAATGGAGAAAAGGGGAATTGGAAAAGGAGGAGTGTAAGAAGAGGAAAAGAGAACATGAGAAAATGCTGGAAAGTAAAAGGCAAAGGAGGAAGAATGAATATAAGGCAGAAGGAGGAATAAACAGATTACTTTAAGGGGTTACTAGAGGGAGAGCAAAATAAGACCAATGGGTAAAAGAGCAGGATAGTACAAGCTGAATTGGAGGAAGGAAACGAAATAACAAGGGAAGAAGTGGATGAGGCAATAGATAGGCTAAAAAGAAACAAGGCGACAGGAGAAAATGGGATAGAGAACATAGATATGAAGTATGGAGGAGAAGGACTTAGGGATGGGATGTGGAAGATCTGCAGCAAGGTCTGGAAAGGAGAAGTGTAGCCGATAGAGTGGATGATAGGGCTGATGGCAACGCTTGTCAAGAAATGGGAAGGAAAGAAGGTAGAGGAATACAGAGGGATCACTCTCATACGAGTCGTCTATAAAATATATGCACAAATCTTAAGAAAAATGTTAGATAGTCAGGTAGAACAAAAAGAAAGTATCCCACATAATCATACAGGATTCAGAAAAGGTCTGGGAACTATAGACAATATTTATGTACTTAACTACATAGTTAACAGAAATTTAGGAGAACGAAAGGGAAATTAGTCGCTTTGTTCGTAGATTTCAAAGCAGCCTTTGACTCAGTGAACAGAAAATTGCTATTGCAGGCAATGAAAGAGAGGGGTCTAGAGGAAAAGTTGGTGGAGAGGATAAAATGAATTTTTTACTGAAACCAGGATTAGGGTGAAGATAAGAAAGAAAAAGGACAGGTTTTCTGGACAGGGAGAGGTCTAAGGAAAGGGAAAGGAAGAACGGTTTTGGGAAATAGCAAACTATACTCTCTAGCATACACGGATAATGTAGTTCTGTTAGCAGACGTATGTGGAAGCAAAATATTTGACGGTGAACGTAGAAAGAGAAAGAGTAAAATAAATTACGCTTGGAAGATGAACGGACAAAAAATGGAAGTTGTGGAGGAGTTCTGTTACCTACACTTATGGTTTGAAGCAGAACGGGGAGAGGAGCTGCAAGTAAGGAAAAGAATTGAATATGCGAGTAATGTGATGGGCCAAGTATGGGATATAGGAAAGAGAAGGTTCAAGGATGATTGAGGAATAAGGGTCTGGTTGTTTGATGCGTTGGTCTGGGCGGAGTTGTGCTATGGAGTGGATATTAACCAGGATACATGTTAAGGGAAGAATTAGGGAGGGAAAAAATATTTGCTAGACAAATCAAGAGAGCCTGGAGGGTTCAAGAGAAGCTAAAAAACGGGAGAGGGCAGCAGAATAACATAAGCATGTTTGAGCGAAATTCGGAACAATGAAATGAGAGGCAAGATGGCAAACTCAGTATGGGAGGGAGAAAGGAGAAAAATAAGAAGGGTATGTTATATACGAGAAGGGATTATGGAATGGCAGGACATAAAGTTAGAGCTATTAGTAAACCAAGGAGAAGAGAGATAGAATGAGTTTATAGATTGGAGGTTCAATAATATCTGCAAACTATCTGCAAAAACTTTATTTTGTTCTTGTTAAAAGTATTAATATTTTGTTAAAACTTTTTTCCGGCTATTTATCATATTTTTACCGAAAATATAACTATTCCATTTTTTACTGAAACATTATTATTTTTTAGTTAAAAATTCAAGTACGTGGTGAAAATTTCATTATTTTGTTAAATATTTGTATTTTTTGGAATAATATTATTGTTTATGTTTGTACATTCATTTTTTTGTTTGAACATGTAACTATTTTCTTGCAAATTTGAATTTCTTCCCTGAAAATTTAACTGCTTCATATTTAATTAAAAATATATCTTTTGTAGTTTAAAATTAACTGCTTTCATTCAAAATTAAACTAATTTTGGCGTACTGATTATTTTTTAGATTAAAATTTATTTCTAAAGTCAAAAATTGCTTTCGTGTTTGCTGGAAAATTTATCGATTTTAGTTGTAAATTAATTACTTCTAGCAGAAAATCCATCTTTTTCTTAGAATATTATTCTTGCTGTTTGTGAATTTACGTCTGTGTTTGAAATTTTAAATATTCTATTTTGTAATTTCGATTGTTTTTTTTGTTTTGTTCAAAATAGTTTTTTTGAATTAAAAATTTAAGTGTTACATTTGTGGTTTAAAATTTATATTTTTTAGTTGAAAATTCCTCTTTTAAAAAAAAAATGTTCTTCATGTTTGAAAATTCATCTTCTGTTGTCAAAAATTAATTTTTTTTATTGATAATTTAACTATTTTGTTGACAATTTGATTGTTTTAGGGTTGAAAGAACATTTTTAACTGAGAATTTAATTGTATAACTTTTTGTTGAAAATTCACTTCTTTTTTCGTTGAAAATTGTCTATTTGTTCTCTTCAGAATGCATCTATTTTGGAATTAAATTATCCTTCTTCTTTGAAAATGCATCTATTTTAGTCAAAAATTCGTTTTCTTTTGTTGGAAATTCAAGTGTTTGTTTTCTGAAAACTAATTTTTTAATCTAAAATTTAACTGTATCATCTTCGGTTGAAATTTTGTTTTATTTGAAACTTGAACAATTTTATTTAATTTTTTTTATTGACCTTTATGAGTTAAACATTTATCTTTTTTGGTAGAAAATGATTTTTATTTATTAAAAATTCATCTATCTCAATTCTTTTACTTTATTCACAATTTGTCGCCTAAGGGTTTACATGACTTCCATTTCTTACAATATTTCCGCTTACATATTAAACAAACAAACAAAATCTCAACCTTAATATTTACAAGTATTTACAACTATGTACATAAAGTCTTATATTTAGTTCCGTATCTCTGTTTCCTGTGATAGAACAATTAAGGACTTATTAACAAACGATTAAGCGAGCGAGCGATAGAAAGCGAGATTTCAAGTGCAAGCGAGAGAGAGAGAGAGAGAGAGAGAGAGAGAGAGAGAGAGAGTGAGTGAGAGAGAGACAGAGAGATAATAAGAACGCAAATGCATCTTAGTCTACTTATGTTATTACATATCCAATACTTACAATCTTTACGCATCTAATCTAGGCGACTTCCGTTTCCTTATTCTTTCACTTTTTTGTCCTCCAATTTGCAATTTTTTTATATGCATTCATTCATTCACTCTCATTCGCTCCCTAGCACCCTCCAACTCCTTCATCCATTCTTCTCCTAATCCATCCTCTAGAATCTTAACCACATTCTCTTGACAGCTTCCTTTATCCTCCATTCCTCTTCTACATCCTTCCCATACGTGCTCCCATGTTTTCTCCTCCCATTCACACATTGCAAACTTTCTGTTCTCTTCCTTTTCCCAGTACATCCCCTCTCTTACCTCGTTTCTCAATCTAAATTTTGCTATTCTGGTCCACCTACTCTCTCCCTATCCCTTTTCTAAATACTTTGGTAAACCTTCCTTTTTTATCATTTTATATCATTTATTGTATTTTGATTCCACAATCATTCCAGATCTTTCTATTAATTCTCTTCCCCTGTCCTTTCTTTCTAATTCTTCGTAGTTTAATCTCGTCTACCTTCACCAAACACCTTCTCGCCAACTCTCCTCCCTTTCCATCCCTCAGCTTCATCTCAAGTTTCCATGCCCTCTTTCCCGCTATAATGCCTAATTTATCTCTTTGTGCTTCTTCTTTCGCCAGATATCCTGGTGTCCTCCTCTGCTGCCTTTTTTATCCCCTTTGTTATATAAGCTCTATGATCTCCATTCTTTTACAAAATATATCACAAATATTTAAACTCATTCACTTCTTCTATCTTTATTTCCTTCCATCTCCCCGTCCATTCTTTCTGTCTCGCCATTCCTTTTCTAAACCTCCCTTCTTCATATTTTGCCATCAGCACTACGTCATCTGCGTATGCCAGTGTCTACATCTGTTCCTTTTCTATCCTAACTCCTCCCCAACCTTTTCTCCTCATTTCCTCTTCTAAGTATGGTATCAATATATTAAATGAAAGTGGGTCTCTCTAAAAATTTCTGATACTCTCTTTATTAATCTCTCTCTTATCCCCTTTTTCATCATAACTTTTTCTATTTCGCCTTGGTTTAATGAGTCAAATGCTGCTTCTTTACATAGCTCTGGCCACCCCTCTTCTGTCCATATTCGATTACACATTATCCATGCCCATTCATCTAGTTCTGTTCCTCCATATTTCCATACTTCATTTGGAATCTCATCTATAGCAGGTGCCATTCCATCCTTCATTATTCCTAACACCTTAAATATTTTTTTCCTTGTTATATCCTCTTCCTTATCTCTTTCTCAACTGTATGGGACTACCTTCCTAACTTTTTTCTCTATTCCTCCTAGCAAATCCAAAAAATATTTGTTCTATTCTACCATTTCAATATATTGGTTTACTCTTTTTCTTCTTCTTCTTTCCCTATTTACTACCTTCCATACCTCTTCTTCCGTCCTAGCCTTCTCTGCCTTTTCCTCAAACCTTTTATTCTCTTCCTCTTTCTTTTGATCATACAACTCCGAATACTCTTTCTTTTTTCTCCTATATTCTTCCCCATTAAATTTTTCTTTTCTCCATTTTCTTAATTTATTTCTGACATTCTTCTTTTTCTCTGCATAATCCTCATACCTTTTTTACTAACTTTATATTTGTTTGTGCACTCTAACCCTCTTTTTATTTCTCCTATCGTTTTTTCCATCTCCTCGACCACATTTCCCCGTCCCATTTTGATATTTCTTACTTTTGCTCTAAACTGCTCTTTTCCTTGTCTCGACCAATCTCCTTTTACTACACTCTCTACATTTTACCCCTTTTTATGTATATTTCTAATTATTTTTTCTCCCTCTAATGTCACTATTGAGGAAAAGTGAACCGAATCAATATAATTACCTACCTCTAGTTTCTTGACCTTCCCTCTTACCTAATCATCCACTATCACATAATAAATTACCGTTCCCCTTTCTACTCCAGAACGTGTATATTCTCCTTCCTCACCTCACTCTATATTTCCGCTTAAGATAATCTCAACTCCTCCAAGATCTTTAACAACTTCTTTCCCTCCCCATTCAGTAACTTATCTTTTGATTTTCTTGCTCTCTATTCTTTCCATTCCCTTCCTCATCTCTGTCTCCTGTTCTCGCATTAAAATCCCCACGTTTTATAAGTCTAAGCTTTTCTTTATTTGTTCCCATCATTTCTTTCAACTCCTCTGCTTTCTCCTGCATATCTCCGTTCAAATAAGCCCCCCCCCCACTATCTTCCACTTCTCTCCTCCTATCTTTACCTCTTATACTATTAATCCTTCTTTTTGTTCTATCCTCTCTTCCTTATCTTTTCCTGTTATACATTAATTTCTCACTCCCATCACCATTCCTGTCATTGCTCTGTTCTTTTTATTCTTCCCCTTTGTATTTTTAACTTGCTATTTGTAATCACTATTACGACATCTCATTTTGTCAAATTTCTCATAAACTCCCTATCCTTTCTCTACAATTCTGCTATATTCCAGTAACTTATCCTGCATTCTTCCCTACGTTCGTTTCTTGTCTCTTTTTGCCTCATAATATTTCTTAATTTCCTATCTCCCGTTCCTTCCTCTACTACTTTCCCGATACCTCATTTCTTACTAACTCTTCCCTTTCGTCATCTCAATATCTGTATTCTCCCATATTCAACCCATGTTTTTATTTCGTTTTTTTCTTTTTTCTTCCGCTATTTTCCTTAACTTATACTGCATATTCCTTACTGCCCATGTCAAATCATCCTCTATTCTCTCGGAGCTTCCATATGATATCCTCTTCTTTGTCATCACTTCCCTCTTATGTTCCTATTTCTTTAGTTTTACTATTACCATTCTCTCCAATCTTCGCTCTTCCTTTCTTACACTTTGCACTTCCTCTATCTCTACCTTAACATCAGTCCTTTTTAGTACTTCTTCCACTCCTTCCTGCATATCCTTCTCCTCTAATCTTATATCCTTTGTCACTATGTTTCTTTTTCTTTTTTCCCTCTCTTTCTTTTCTATTCTTTGTTCTATTTTTATTCTATCTTCCTTATCCTACAACTCCTCTACCTTTTTATTATTAACTTTCTGCTTCTCTATTTGTTGCTCCAATGACTGCATCCTCTTTTCTAACTGTACCCTGAGTTCTCCCCAATTTTTCATTTCTTTCCTAAGTTTAACCATTTTCCGCCAAATTTCTTTCATTAATTCCTGTCCCATTTTTTCCTGCTTTCCTTCATAAATGCCAGTTACTTCTGTCATGACTTCGTGAATTTCTTTCAGTCTTTCCTCTTTCATCTGATCTTCCGTTTCATCTCCGTTTTCTACAGTCCCCTTACTATTCTCACCCTTCTCTACATGACTCTGCTTTTCGGGCGGCGATCTGAACATTTTTGTATATTTCAAGTTAGAACCTAATTCTTCCTTTTCTTCACTGCTTCTCCTCTCCCCTCTCTTCCTTTTTGTAAAAGCCTCAATCGATCCCACGCTTTTTGCTCCTAATCTCTCCTTTTCTATAGTTTTTTTATACTTCCTCCTTGCCTTCCTTTCTTTGATCTCCCCTTTCTGTGTATAAATACTTCCTGCTCTAAATCTGATGTTTCCTCGATGTTACTCTCTTCGCTATCCCTGAATCCAATTTCAAACTTTCCGCCTTCTATCCTTCCCTACCTCTATCTATCGTCGCGTTGTGGTACCTGTCTTGTCCTTCTCCGTCTCTACCCCACCCTGCTACTGCTTACCCGATCAACCCAATCCTCCCACCCTGTCACAAATCTCAAACAAACCTAACCTCAACTTTCACACAAATCTGTCCCATGCCTCAAAAATATCATCATCCCCTTTTTAATTTTACAATCCCTCGAACAATCTCTTACATCCAAACCCTTCTGTACACTTCTATAATTCACTCACCTCAAATATCACCGCAATTATCAGAAAAACTCAGCATCCACAATTCCCACTACCTTACAATTTCATGCCGGAAACGGAAGTCCTCATCTATTTTAATTAAGAATACATGGCTTTCGTACAAAATGCATCTTTTTTGTAACACTTTCTTAATGTAATTTAAGATTATGTTTTTAGGAGAAGATTTAAAGTTCCATTTTCCGATAAAAATTGATCTTTTTAGTTGAGAATTCCTCTATTTGGTTGCAAGTTCCTGTAGTTTATTGAAAATTAAACTATTTTGCTCAATACTTTTAATTTATTATTGTAAATTTATTTCTTAAACTAATAATTTAACCAATTTTCATTCAAAATTGATCTTTTTTTATAAAAATTCCTTAATTAGTGTTCTAAGCTTGATTTTTCGTAATTTTGAATTTATGTTTTCGGTAGAAAATTATTGCTTTGAACATTAAAATATTTGTTTTCCAATTGAATTTCTTGCTTAAAAATTTCAATATTTTGTTGAAACTTTTTTTTGAGTGCGTAATTATTTTTTTCTAAAATTTTAACTATGTGGTTGAAAATTCATGTATTTTGTGGAAAATTCGCCTTTTTTGGAAGAATATTAGCCTTTTTATTCGTAAATTCATTTCTTTCTTGAAAAATTTCCCTTTTTTGTTGTAAATTTGATTGTTTCCTTTATTCAAAATTACTTTTCTGAACTCAAAATTTAACTGTCCTATTTTTTGTTAAAAATTAATTCATGTTACTTAAAAAAATAATTTCTTTGCCTAAAAATTGAACTATTTGTTTGCAAATTCCATTTTTTATCCTTAAATTTACTAGTCCATTTTTGATTACATTTTTTTTCTTGAACTTAAAATTCCTTTCTAAAGTTAAAAATATTTTTTTCAACTGGAAACTTAAGCATAAACTAAAATTTTCAATTAAAGAATGTGTTTATAGTTATTTTAGGCCCTGAAATCTTACTTCCTATAGATATTTACATACAATAAATGATATTTTCCTTTTCGCAATAAATATTATTATTCTAAGGTAATTCACGATAATGAACAAAGTTTATTAGGTTCCTAAAACCATTTTTTTTCGTATTTTAATTTGAAAAATGGACCTTACGAGAAACTTGAAAAAGATTTTAAAACATTTTCAAATATTTCCTTAAATTTTGAAAGAGCAGAAGATTTTAAAGCAAAATGTTTTAATTTGGTAACATTGAAACATTTAAATAAGTGAGCCATTAAATTCCATAAATATTGCAAAGATTTAAAGAGAATAAAGAAGATTTTCAAACTGTAGAAGATTTTAAGAAATGCAGATTTATGTTCATGTTTTTAAATAAAAAGAAACCCAGACTTAAAAACGCGAACGTCTGGAAACTAATATTTTTCTGAAAAATCAAAAATTGTGGATAAAAAGTGTAGAAAACTGAATACTCATATAGTATAGTATAACATGCCCTTTATTAAAATAACTTTAAAAAGTTTCAAGTGAGTAAATAAATTTATTCAAGTTCATAGAAAAGTTTGAAATATTTTGAGGCAATTTTTTACATTTTAAATAATTTTTCAAAATTTTAAGAAAAATTCCAGTCAGCTAAAAATATTTTCAAGAATGTAAGAGGTATAGAAGTAATTATAAATTTTTTATAACTTGCACTGAAAATAATTATTAGTTAGGACAACTATTCCGTTTGTAAGATATGGTACTGCTATTTTCTTAGTTGGAATAACCATTTACTTAGTTGCTGGTACTAACTGCATAGTCACGGCAACTAAATAGTTGGCTCAACTAACCATTTTTTCGGGGTGAAAGCATTTCCGAACAATAATAAAATATATTTTAATTCTGAAAAACCTCTAGAAGTCAAAAATATATTTTAAAAAGGCTCGATTTTTTTCAAATAATTTGTAAAATTCTGCAAAATAATTTTTTTTTAAATCTTCTACATTTTTTGTTTACACATTTGAAATATTGAAAAATCTTTTCTAGTTTTCTTTAATTCCCTAGAAAATTTTAGAAGATTTTGATGTAAATTTTTTTAAATTTTGAATGATTTTTCCAAATTTTCAAAAAAATTCGATTCATTTAAAAATATTTTTATAAATGTTAGAGGCTTTCCATAGATTTCAAATATTTTAAACCTTGGAATCATTTCCGAAAATTTCTCGAATATTTATTATTTCTTTCAGACTTCTAAAAGACCTAAATATCTTTTGAAAAGGCTCGAATTTTCCTGAAAATATGTAAAATCCTGTAAAATAAATGATGTATTTTTTAATCTTAAACATTCTTTTTTGACACATCTTAAATATTCAACAATCTTTTCTAATTTTCTGCAAATTCATAGGAAATTTTGGAAGATTTTCAGGTAATTCTTTTTATAGATTTTTGTTCCCTAAATCAGAATTCGAAATCCAAATTCTTCCATCTATCCGGGGCTCAGAGAAATTTTTGTACAAACAGCTTTAATGGATGATCTTATTAAAAAGGGGAATATAACAGAACCTGGCTGGCTAGTCTTACGGAAAATTAGAAAATATTTCGACGTTGCCCACCGTTAAAATTAATTATATTATATCACACTTACGGGTAAAAACGATAAGACCCATGCAGGTAAGGAAAAGAGTGATGATCTTCATTTCCGCAAAAAAGATACAGCGAAAGAGAATTGAAAACTCAGGTATGAAAATTTTTGAGAACAGTACATGATAAATTTTGGGAAAATGTTCACTTATATACTAATCAGAATGTAATTACACAGCTTTGTTTCTTTTCAAAATGAGGTTATTTATTTTAGAACTTACACTTTAGCTGTGTCAACGCTCACCGGTATTCGCTACAAGATATACGAGCATGTACACAAGCATAATTGTCACAAATTACTATCAACAGTAAGGATAGTAAAAACTGACTGTATTATGAGAATATTATGACAAATAAGAACAAAAAAATTTGTTACAAAATATTTAGAAAATCTGAATTTATAAAAAGACTATATTTCGGGTAAACAATTTTTGTTAAATCCTCTTTTTCGCAACTTCTGACATTTTTCCAGAAATTCTTATTTTGTTACTTTCAAAGTTATTTTTCACGAATAAAACAAAACTACGCGTCCTATCAAGAAGTGATTATTAACAAACTTGTAGATCTTTTTTATAATGACAATTTTTTTTTAATTCATCTCTTTTCGTATCCTGAATAGTTGGACCAAAGAATGGAATTTTTGATTTTTCATTATTTTTTGTGCAATAAAAATTTGAACTTCCGATTTTCTGAGAAAATGCAAAAATTTTTTATGATAATCTTGTAAGACTTTTAAAAAGCCATGTTCTTCTTCTCTATACTTTTTTTTCATATCGTGCGTTGTATGGCTTAAAATTTTGATTTTTGATTGATTTTAAAAACTTTGAAAATGCTATGACTTTGAGAATATAAGGCACTTTGCATTTTTAAGCCACAATTTTTATAAATCAATTTAGGGAATATTTGGACAACTGTTCAAAAAAATATTTAACAAAATTTAAAAGTAAAATATAAACTTTTTTGTTGATAATTAACAATTATTCCCACATCTATAGTTGCGTCAGAAACGGTATACATTAACTTTTGTAAATTCATAATTATCAAAAAATATTGTTAATACGCAAATAAAAACTAAGACATGTTTCAAGAGAGTATCATAGTTACTACTATTCTTACTACCATTTCTATTACTATTATATTTAAAAATATTATCAGTTCCACAATTATTGCAAATTTACACTAATTACTTAACGGCTTAAAACCTCAGCACACACGCGCATTATAATAATTAATGACCTTTAGGTAGAAAAACACATGTAATAAGATTGTTGCCACTTGGTAAACTTTCCCCTGAACATCTGGGTTAATTCACCCCAACATCAGTTCTTGCGTTCAATGTCATACAAATTTTAGTAATAACTGTTTTATTATTCCGATTTATACGAAATCATTACACTACTTTGTAAGAAATAACAAGATTATTATAATTTTTCAATTCAACCTTAAAAAATTACATTAAAAAATAATGCATGCATGTGTCACGGCCTGTGACCGTCATATAAACATAATATTCACTTTTTTATAATAATAATCAGTTGTTAATATCAATTATATAAAATACTCAAAACTTATAATCTATCATTACTATAAAAGTA
>JAAAKG020149490.1:0-10041 GCA_010014905.2 Druon quercuslanigerum
TTACAAAAGAATGAACGAGAACGAACAAAGAGGGAAAGGGGCGAAATTGTTGACTATGTTATGCGTAATGGAATGCTTTACAAGATTGTCGATGCGAAATGATTATACGTTGTACCGAGAGCAATGCGCAAAGCGCTCGTCATTAAAAACTATGATTTGTCTAGCCATTTTGGTGCAGAAAGAACTGTAGCGCGAATCAGAGAATTTTATTATTTACCCAAAATGCGTAATTATATTAAAAGGCATATAGCGTTGTGCGTCAAATGCTTCTTCGCAAAAAAGAAACCGGGGAAGCAGGCTGGCGAGCTTTATCCAATTCCCCCCGGAACACGACCCTTTGAAGTAATTAATGTAGATCATCTCGGACCCTTTGTAACGCCGAAAAAGGGGAATAAGTATATTCTAGCTGCAATTTGCAATCTAACCAAATTTGTCCATCTGTATGCAGTGCGAGATACTAAAGCTTCCACAGTCATTAGAAAATTAGAAGAATTGGTTAAGCGTTTCGGAGCGCCTAAGCTTTTTATCACGGATAGGGGTACGGTATTTACGGCAAATACCTTTGAAACCTTTTGTAATCGCAACGGGAGTAAGCATATCCTTAATTCAAGCCGACATCCCCAAGCAAACGGACAGGTCGAGCGGCTTAATAGCACTATTCTACCGGCGTTAATAACTAGTCTGACTGATCCGGAAGGTTATCATTGGGACCTTGGTATTAAGAAGTTAGAACGCGATCCCAATTCCTCAATCTGTAAGACGACCGGAAGAACGCCATTCAAGATGCTATATGGCTATATACCAAGATTCCAGGATGGCCTTTCAAGACAGTTAACCGAAAATTGTGAAATTTATAGAATTCCTGAAGAACTCCGCATGAAGTTAGACAGAAAATAGAAGTGGAACAAAACAATGCGAAAAGGAGATACGACAGATCGCGTGTCAAAAACGTTAAATTTCAAGTAGGTGATATTGTTGTAATGAAAAAGAATTCGACTGCGACGGGAGATTCAACGAAATTGCAAGCACGTTTTAAAGGGCCTTTAGTTGTCTCCGAATGTCTTCTTTCTGATACGTATAGAGTAGAAAGCCTACTCCCAAAGGGGAAACTACAAAGTCGAACTACGGCACATGTGAGCCAATTGCGAATTTGGAAGGGCCATGACGAGAAGAGCGCAAGCGATGACGATAGTTTAGGTGACAGCGAAATCTACGAAAAAAATCCTACGAAATATAATGGATCACCGAAATCAAACCCTGTAAGAGAATTATATTCAGATTCAGAAAGCTATATAAATTTGAGAATGTTAGAGAGGATCAATTTCACGAAGGATGATACGGCATCAAAGTCAAATGTAGGAGCGAAAGATTCTTTTAATCAAGAAGGAAATGTATGATGTAGTTCGCGAATTCGAAATAAACCTACAAGGTATGACTCTTCGAAATTGTAAACGATATACTGTATAAGATGTTTAATTAAATGGTTTTGTAGCTTGGAGACCAAGCTAAGGTCAGGATGGTCGAGTGTTAGAGACGTTGTATTAGTTACTTTTATGTTTATGTCTAGAGACCCTAGCGCTATGTTGGCAGCAGTGCCGTGTTCGGAGAAGAAGGGAACGAAGCCTCCAGTATGATAGTATGGTGACGACCATTGATGGAATAACTTGTTTTTGAAATCTCGGTTTATAGTGAAAGGCTTCCGTGGCGTATTCCTTTGTGAGCCTTCGTGGCGTATTGCATTTGTGACTTCGTGGCTTATTAACGGTGTGTGTTCGTAGTGCGTGTTCAGAAGTATACTTTTATTCCAACATTATTACTGATTCAATAAACTAATTGTGGCTTTACGTGATGAGTATTATTTATAGCTTGCCCCCCTTTCTAGTTCTAACATCCTATTTTTCTTTTGATCACTATAAAACAGACTTATAAGGGTGCCACCAGGAAATAGTACGTTACGTGATAAAATGAGAAGGGCAGCAATGTATGACAGTGCGAAAGTTTGCCGCACGAGTCGGCGTACCATATTTTTCACAACAACCGGGCTGCCAGTTAGGTTTTTGATTACGATATGGGCAATGAATTAGTTGCATATCTAGACGGCTAACTAAAGTCACAAATCCGAAGAAATTCATGCAATCAAAGATATGGAGCATATGTGTGTTTCTTACGTCGAGGTTCTTCAATCAACTTTAAAACTAAGTTTCAGACAATTTAGAATTATGAATATAATACTACGAAAATTTGTGGTATTTTTTTAAATTTATGAAATTTGTAATAAAATTTGATATTCTTGGAAATTTTGGAAATTTGTAATAAAGTTTGATATTCTTGGAAATTTTGGCAATTTATGGAAATACACGAAATTTATAGTAATCTACGGCAATTTAGAAAAAGTTACCTGTACTTTTGATAGCAGTTCTGCTAAACGCATACGCAATAGCTCGGGATGTCAACCTCGAAGTCGCCGCTCATTGGACGATCTCATGTGAAAAGAAGTCAAATTCGCTTTCCTCCCTAGGGAGGTAAAGTGTTAACGTAGCGAGAAGGAAGTAAATAGGTCTGAAATCGGTTACATTCGAAGGGATCTACAGGCGTCAAAAGTGGAACTTTTAGACATGGAATTGTGAAAAATAAATATTTATTCTTATACTATGGCAGATTGTACAGAGAAATGTTGGATTTCAACTCGACTAACTAAATATTGATTATTCTGAATCGAATTCACAGAAACGTATTTTTTTTCTTATGAGAAATACGTATTGTACTTCATTGGAACTGTGGAACCATTAAATATGATTTCAAAAATACATTATAATTTTTGTGCGGAATTGAAAAAATCTCCTGGTGATATGCATGTTAGTAGAAATAATTTAATATGTTTTTAGACAACCTGATGCGCATATATCATATTATTTAAAAGCTTGAATAAAAATTTTTCGACATATAGGCCACGATTTAAAGTTTCAATTATTGTTTGACAAACGACCAATGATAAAAATAGATATAAGTATAATTATACATACCGACAAAGTCGCATTCAGGAGTTGTACATACTTCCTCAGTTTGAGCATCGAGAATTTCGCTTTTGTGCAAAGTAACACAAAAGAGAAAAACAAAAATAGACACCCAACAATTAATCATAATTTACGGATTTAAAGGCCTTCTTCTACATGAAATAATAATATGCAACCACGAATAATTATTTAACAATTCCTCACTTTCGTTCAACTGCTTTGTGTGCACAAAGCTTTGTTTGGAGAATCTAAAAAATAACGATAACTTGGTAAATAATGTACATTTAACGGTTGAGTTCAAGGAGGAAAAGTACTGTATTTTACGATCACGCATTGACCAATAAAGATAGTTGAATGGTTTGAAAATGTATTTTTCAAAGCAATAAATATTGTTAAGCTATTTTTGTATCTTAATCTATTCTGCTGTCCTAATAATTGTTAAAAGTAAGTTCGAAGCTATTCAAACTAACAATTGTCCTTATGCAGAGAACCTAATATGTATATTTTAAAAGCTAAAATGCGTAAAACTTGAAAGCATCAATTTGATATATTATCGAGCTGTAACCCCTCCCGGCAAAATCGCGACAAACTCTTAGCTGTACCCACGCCTACTGTACCCCGACTCCAATGCATTCTTCTGGTCACATATTTGGTGCGCCAACAGAGCCATCTTCAGTTATCCCGGAGAATGAGATTAATCTCTGACGTCATATAGTAACCTCAAAATCATTTTCAAATGTTTATTGTTAATGACATGCATATTGCTGAAAATTCTTCGTTTCTTTTAAACGTGTGCACATGACAGTTTAAAGTTACGTAACATATATCAAGTGACGTAACTAAGTTGTAAGCATGCAATAATTTGTACAACCTTACGGTAGGTCATCTTTGAATTTCACTGATATTTAACTTTATTATGAACATTGTGAGTTACATTAGTAAACTTAGTAAAAATGCAAAACAAATCGTGTCTATTAAGGGTTAGGAATAAGAGACTTAAATATTTATTGTGTAGATGAGCAAGGGGTCATAATGAGAACAATATATTTGATTAGGTAAGATCATAATATATTCAGTAAAGGTACAATATGGAACGTGAAGAGTACAGAATTTAGGTTTAAAAATAATTGCGCTTGAGATAGTTCTTATTTGCTTTCAAGATCGATTCGTTATATTAGTACATCCTAGTTCAGTCGCTGAGAGAGCTGAGAGTAGAACGGAAACTTAAAATTGTTGAGGGTGGGGCAATAGCCCAGGGCCTAAAGGCATGTTCAAATGCGAAATTCAGGAAAGAGGTTAATATTTTTGGAGACAATTTAGAGTTGTGTAAATGAATAGATTTACTTTCCTTTAGAATCTAATAGCAAACCAGTAAATATAAAATTCAACATAACGGTACACAATAACAGGCACACAAAAAAAATTCGACGCAGTTAAGTGTCCCGCGCGGAGGAGAAGAAGGTGTCATGTCATTCCTCTCCATGTAATTATGGCGAGTGTCCACTATCTTGGATTTTGTGTTTTTCTCGATTTTGCGGCGTAATTAACATTTATCAAAAAGGAGGTGGGTAACAGATTTGTAGAAAATTGAATTCTCTACAATCTTTATTCGAACAATATTACTGAAAAACATTCGTTATTAATAATAATAAGCAAAAACTAGGGAAAATAAGGAAAGTATCGCAGTTTTTTCATTTTTGAAACCATTTCTCTTAAAATTAAGTGGGTAGGAAAACTCTTGAAAGACCGCGAAGATTTGAAGGCAGCCGCAAATATTTTCAAGGACAAAAGGTCGGGTCAAGATGTAACCATGAACAGCGGAAAAAACATTTTTGTAGCCCTTTGCAATAGAAGAAAATGAGAAATTCTCTCAATCATCTTCGATACCTATCATTTCTGAAATCTTCAACTAAAAACAAATTTAACATGTCCAAGTTGCCCCCATCAGAATCATTGGCACGTCAATATTTATTGCGTGTGTTTTACCAAGTGCAAAAGTGGCTCGGGGAAGAGCTGGAGCCAACGGCATGGGGGTGGAATAGAACAACAAGGTGCCTGGAACCCATCACCACTGACGCACCACCCGTAGCCCATTCGCTTTTGAAAATTATTTCTTAAAAATGCAAAAAAGGGATGCGAATTAGCTTGCGGCTTCAGAAATTTTTACAGCGCGAAGGAAAATTTTTGCCGTTTTTGCAATTTTAAATATTTTCTAAAACTGTAAAATGTTTTTTGTCAATTTACTATAGAAACATAATACTTATTAGTTTTATAACGTGTTAAAATATGTTATAAATTTTGAAAGTCATTCAACATTGAAATATTTATTTCCAATAAATGTTTACCATACAGAACACTTATTAGCTGGATTCATTTTGCTACAGGGCGGACAATGGAAGTCTCTTGCAAATTCTCGACTGTTAGACACTGTACCTATGATTCTAACTCCTGATGGACTAATATACGCTGTCTCAACGATTTCCTTCAAAAATTCTGGTGTATACATGGCACATTGTTGGAGAGATGCAATAATCCAGAAAATCTGTCGTATTGAATACTCTGTTAATCCACGCAATTTGGGTTCGGGTGGGTTTCGTTCTGCCCACTCTTGATAGGCTTTGTATGCTAATTTAAGTCCTGCGTTGTCGTTAATGTTGCTGTTTAGAGTTGAGGTACCATTTATCTGGAAATTGTTTAATATTATTATTTTAATATAACTATTTGTGTAGTGTAACACGGTTTGCTATTTATGAGTTCTAATGAAAAAGTATTCATATGTATATCATGATCTCCTACAAGACAACCTTATAAATGGATCAGAAAGACGGATTAAAAAAAATTTTGAGGATTTAAAATATTCAAAAATATTATTGAAAAAATCCTACACATCAGAAAGTGCAATTTTGCACCAAAAACATGCTGATAAACATACTCCAATATAATTTAGCTATGACTGCTCCATTTTAAGCGAGGCAAACTTTGATTGTAATTTATTTGATTTTTTTTCTTTAGTCTTAAAATTAATTGTGACAGCGAAAAAGCAAACACAGAGTTTGTGTGAAAAAGGTGAAAAACCGAGAGCATTGTGTTTTTCTGTGTACATATACACACCTTAAGGCCGACTTCTTCAACAGTATAACTTCCGTACTGTTTAGTAAAGCATTCAGCTTTTTCAAGATATATTTTTTTTGTTTCTGGAGTCATATAGGCATCAATATCAGTAAACAGATAAGCCATGATTTGCGCCATATTATAAGAACCAATGCCAGCGAAGTTCATGTAAAGTAACGCATGCCTTCTAAAGAAAACACCCCTCAAATTTCCAGCCTGGATTTCTAAAAATTTTAATTCATATCATATAAATAAATAAATAAAATTTATAGATTACCTATCTCATGATAATAATAAGAAATAATTTTTTGCCAATACAGACTAAAGAAATGAGGTTAATGAATCTTGGGGCCTTACAAGGGTCCAAGAGTCCCTTCTTATTTTTTAGGGTAATGCCCCTTTTAGTTATTGATAATTAGCAAACTTCTATATGCTGGTGTAATAAGATGCTCTTTTTCGGCAATTCGTGAAAAAATGGCTTCTCAAAAAACCCACGCGCGTTTCATGAACCGCTATGTGGAATTGGCCAAAGTGCCTGCAGAAGCAATTTAACAAGAACATTTCGGCTGCTAACTGGGCTCGGCGAGATTCAAACATCTTCAACACAAGAGATGTTAAAATCAATTTTTTCCACAGAAAGTACCCTTTTCATGATTAGTCAGCAGTTCAATGGCAAGTTTAAAATCTTGTAGAGATTAAAACAATAATTAAAAATAAATTTTTCCCAATTATTTAACGGTCTCGTTGGTCTGAATTTTAGGATCACTAGTCCAATATTTTTCATTAACTTGGCTTATCGTTCAGAATTTTCGGGACGCGTCCATCCCGTTTTTCAACATCCTTAATTATCCGAAACGACTAGTTCAGTTTTTTAGTATTAATTACAGAAGTGAAAAAAAGCTTTAATAACATTAATGACAAAAAGGCATTGGCTCCTACGTGAAAACCGCCACGAAACTCAAGTTGTCAATTTATTAATTTTTTTTATAATATCTTCTTACTCGGATTTTAATTTGAAATGTCTTGTTTCTTAAGTACTTGAAAATAAGAAAATGTATTCCCTAAGAATTGTTTGATGCAAGAACTTAAGAATTGGAAATGTTTGAGGCTAACCGTTTGAGAGCCTTATTTCCAGATCTAATCAGTAGTAAAAAGACTTGTATTGCGTTCTATGTAACAGCGTAAAATTTTCTAAAGCCAATTTTATCGACAATTTCTGAAAAGCACATTTTATTAATACAGGCTTTTACAAGCTTGGTAATCAGCTGTTACTTGGAGCAGTAGACAAATCGAAAAGAGCTCCGAAGGTTGTGGGTTTGGCTTCTTAACCAAAAACTCGTTTGCAGTCTCGTAAGAATCTATCACAAAAATAGACTTGCCAGGGCCATTTCCAGCTAAAGAAAAGAAAGGTCCTATTGAGTAACTTTGGTCATGGAGGGTCCAGTGTGATGTGTTTACAAGCTTCCTTAATTGGTTGAAATCATAGTAATAATTGAAAACGGAAATGCTCGATACGGCTTCAAAGAAATCATTCGAGGATACTTCTGCCTCCTTGAAAAATTCGTTGAGAATATTGTCATCGAAATATTCAATCGGACATCCAATAAAGTTTTTCATAGATGCAAGTCTGTTTAAAGCATTTTGCCTTGTTATTTCGTCCATCCATTCAGCCTAAAATGAAAGTATATTTATTGAGCTGTACCCAAACTGTCCTAATTTTACAATATTATTATCCAGTTGTTTCCTCACGAATAATAATGTAATATGTTACATAAAGTAAACATCAAATTTTGATCATTTTAATAATTTGTATAATTCTTAAAATAATTAGAAATTTTAAAAGTTCTTTGGCTAGTTTAAAAATATGTTGTAAGAATATTTTTTTGGATTATTAATAGATTGTTAGGATTTTCTTACTAGATTCTACCTTATGACGCATGTTCGTGAAACAAGTCGATAAGTTTCAAATAATGATTGCACTTATCATTAAAAAAAATGTTATACATAGATATGTTATAAATATTGCCGGTATGTACATATTCCTAAAAGTTTGTAACTTTTTGCATTAAGTTTATCTCTAGGACCAAAATCTAGGAAAAAATCGTAAAAGTATTGGAATTAATTATAAAAAACCATGAATTTTAAAATAAGCCTAGTCCTTATACAGCGTATCACAAAAGTCCCTATACGGTTGAATATTTCCTCAGGTAAGATATTTTTTATTGTGGCCGAGGTCATGCTTAAACTAACCTTTAACGAGGAATTCAATAGTGACCTTCATGTTGATTTTGACGATGACCTTCAAGGTGTTTTCAAGGTCAAGCTAAAAAAAGTGGAAAGCCCCTATTTTACATTGGCAATTGATACAGTTATAAATTTTACGATCGAATATGTACTCAGGTCATAGTTCCAACTTCACCTTGACCCAGAGGTGTGCAGACCTTGTTTAGGTTTAAATGACCTCGGACAGACTTTCAAGGTTACAATGTACCCATGACCTGGATACATGTTTGAACGTAAAATTTCCAGCTCTGTCTATTGTCGATGTAAAAATGAGGGTTTCTGTTTGTTTAAAATTGGTTTTGAAAAAACCTTGAATAAGAAAATAAGGCTTTTTAAAATATTTTTCTCTGTGTGAAAAATCTGTTAATTAAGATTTAAACTTTAAAAATATATAGAACACATAAACAACTGTTAAAAAAACGTTATAAAGTTGAGTTTTTGGAAAAATACACTTTCAAGAATTTTAGAGAAACAGGTTAAAAACTTCAAAGCTTCAAATGAATGTTGAACATAAATTTTTTTCATTTCGGTAATTTTAGAATTAAATCTTTAGTTAAAGAATCATGCTGACACTATGACCTAGACTTTCCTTGAAATTGTACCAGATTTAAAATGGAATTAATAGTTTACAATTATTTTTGTTAGTCGGACTGAAACGACTATAATGCGGATTCGATGCAGCTGGGAATATTTGACAACAGCACCGACTCATCGAAGAATTAATTCGAATTTTACGAACAGCAGCAAGTTTAACTTGAGTCGAAATTTTCAAACTCACTGAGAACATTACACTGATGTAAGTTTTACTGAATTGACCCAAAAGATGAATAGTAAATAAATAGGTTTTTTGAACCCATACACTGACATAATTTAAATTAAAAAACCCTTTATCAAAGTAAAAAAAATATAATGACAATTAATTAGATTCATTTAAAGAGATGAACCAATATACATAGTAAATGAAAAATGTATTTTTAGCTAAATTGTTTTTGTAACAATTCTTATTTGATATTTAATTCTTTTTAAACTCTTTAAAACACATACTGAGTTGTTTAGAATCTCAATAAACAGGGACTCAGTTTTTTCTTGAGAACATTTTCTACATAGTACATTTTGCATTCCATTAAAATGTTTTTGTTTATTCAATGGATTCTATATAAATTATTTTCATTAAAAGTCTTCGGGTATAACAAAGAAAGTTTCATAGAAAAAAAGAACTATTGCTTATTAAGGCTGAATAAAATTTTTTATTAATCAAACAGGGTTGATGACTGATCTACAACAGTACAAATTTTCAATAATATCTACTCTTGATGTTGATAAATATCACGTTTCACGATCGATAATGTATAGGACAAGCATCGAAAACTGTAATTTAGTGATTTTGAATTCTGTTTTGTTAATGTGTCTTTAGCTTTAACGAACACATTCTCCTCACAAATCTTCTACATTAAGTATAAATTTGTCATATCAAATGAACATTATATCTATTTCTGTACATCGGGTTGAAACTGCTTATTTAGACATTACAACATAATTCTTAGGGTTTCAAGAGTTCCTCAAAGAGTTCACCATTTTTCGAATTTTTCCCACAAGTGTCTTAGCATTTTTTGACACAGAAAAATGATTTTTA
>JAAAKG020149491.1:0-10041 GCA_010014905.2 Druon quercuslanigerum
ATTTTAAGGGATTTCAAGAGATTTCTAGAGACCCCAAAGTACTTTTTATAGATTTCAAGGATTGTCAAAGTATTTCAAAATATTTCTAGGGATTTTTTTAAGAATTGAAGTTATTTTATATTAAATGGAATAATACGCTCTTTTGTTTGAAATAAATTTTTTGACTGAAAGTTCAGATTATTAATTTTTACACAAGTGCAACTTGAACTATTTAGTTGAAAATTTGTTGCTTGTTTTTTTTAATTGAAAATTAATTTTTCTGCTTAAAATATAACTATTTAGTATTTGGTTAAAAAATGATTGCATAGTCAACTATTTAAATTGACGAATCATCATTTTAGTTGAAAATTCGTCGCTTTGGTTAAAAATGCATTTTTTAACTGAAAATTTAACTATTCAATTGTTATTCGACAATTTATATTTTTAATTTAAAATTTCGGTATTTTCAATAAATGTTTGAAATTGAACTGTTTGGTTGAAAATTTTTGTTTTTTTTTATTTGATAATGCAAATATTTTATTGAACATTCATGTATTATTAATTTTGACTTTAATTTTTTTGTCTACATCGTCTAAAATAGTAGAAAATTTATCGTTTTGGTTAAAAATAAAACTACTTTGTTCAAAATTGAAATCTTTTTGTTTAAGATTCATTTATTCGAGATAAAGATTGATCATTTTAGTTGAAAATTCATTTCAAAATCCATTTTTTTCTTAAAAATTCAAGTATTGCAATTAACTATTAATCATTTTAGTAATTAATTTTTTTTTTGGTTGGAAATAAAACCGTTTGGTTAAAGGTTAAATGAAATTTGTGATATTATAATTTTTAAAAAATTTTAAATTATTCCAAAAGATCCCTAGAGACTCAAAGTATTTTTATTAATTTCAAGGATTGGCAAAGTATTTAAAATTATTTCAAAGGATTTTTCAAAATTTCAAGGTATTTCTAAAGATTTTAAGTGATTCCACAGAATTATTTTAGATCTATTTTTAATATTTTTAATAATATTAAAAAATATCAAGGGATATTACAAATTTAAAAATATTCTTAAATGATTTCAAAAGATTTCTAGAGACCCAAATTAATTTTATAAATTTCAAGGATTGGCAAAGTATTTAAAAACATTTAAAATTTAATCAATTTAAATTAGATTAAAATCTAAATAAAAAATCTTATTTAACGTCAAAAAAATTTTTCCAACTGCAATCTGAAAAAAAAATCCTGTTAAAAACAAAAACTTCAGACAAAAATAAAAAAAAAAAAGGAAAGAAAAATGAGAAGGCAACCAACCACATTCTCATTTTTCTTTCCTCTTTTTTATTTTTATTTGAAGTTTTTGTTTTTAACAGGAATCTTTTTCAGATTGCAATTGGAAAAAAATTTTTTGTTTAATTTTTGGGTGTGGTCCAAATTTAGGTCGTTGGATTCTTGTTTTTTTATAGGAGTTTTCACTTAAAATATTCCAAAGGATTTTTCAAAATTTCAAGGTATTTCTAAAGATTTTAAGTGATTCCCCGAATTATTTTGTATTTTAATTAATTTTACAGTACAACAACGGATTCAGAAAGATTTAAACAATTTTGTAAAATTTGTAGTGATATTTAAAAATTATCAAGGGATATTACAAATTTAAAAATAATTTAAAATGATTTCAAAAGATTTCTAGAGATCCTGATATTTACAAACTACTATTTTAATTTTAATTTGTTGATATTACAATTTTTGTTGTTCTATTTAAAAAAATGTTTAATTTGTAACATATCTTAAAATGAATAGAATTTTTCCTACAATTTTTAGAAAATCATTAAAATCTTTCAGTGTCTTTTTTGACAATTTTGGAAATCTCTTTGAATCTTTTTAAATATTCTGTTACAATAATTTTTCAAAATGAAAAATCATTTTCAATTTTCCTAGGAATATTAAGAAAATGTTTCTATTCTTTTGGGACCTTTCACAATTCTTAAAAATGTTCTAAATTTTTTATTTGAAATCTGCAAAAGTCTGCATTCGTTTAAATTATTTGATATCATCTCAAGTTCTAAATTATTTTTGAATCTTTTTAAAACTTCTAAATATCTCTTAAAATTACTCTGATTATTTATAAAAATAATAAGTGGTCAATTTTTATTTATAAATGCAAATTTATCAAAAATATTGACCTTTCTTTTTCGCGTCACGATGTTTGTCGCCACTAAACTCCGAAACTACTTAACCGATCTAGATGAAATTTATTATACTGTGTGTAGTTTGATCCATCTTGAGGTATAGGATTCTTTTTATCTCGATTAATTACTTCAATCTTTCTTTATTGCAAATTAAATGTTTATTTTAGTACGAGAATTTATAATTATTTGTAAGTTCCATAAGTATCTGACAGATGGCGGTGTAAGTTAGTTTATTGACCGATACTTCACCATTTTACGTTATCTAGGTTGGGTAAGCAACCAATAGATGGCGCCTTGTTTAATATAATATTTATTCACTGTAGTATAACTGATCCACAGCAACGGGTGGCTGGGTCTGCTAGTATAGTATATACTATAAAATAAAATTAATGGTATGCATATTAATTTCGTGCAGGGTACCGCCGCAGAAAGAAAAGGGACTTTCAAAGTTGAATATCTGCAAAAAATAGAGAAAAAGGTTCAAGCTGATTGGGAAAAGCTTAAAGTTTATGAAGAAGATGCACCATTGCATCCGAAAAAGAAGCCAGACGAAAAGTTCTTGGCTACGTTTCCATTTCCCTATATGAATGGTCGTTTGCATTTGGGACACACCTTTTCTCTCTCAAAATGTGAAGTAAGAATTCGAGCATAGTTAATTTTTTTTTTCAATTTACATTAATTAAAATAAAGTTTAAATATATCAGTCGTTCTTGAAACTATTTCATAAAGATGGAATTTTATAGTTTGCAGTCCGTTACAATAGACTTTTGGGAAAGAAAGTTCTATTCCCGTTTGGATTCCACTGTACGGGAATGCCAATCAAAGCCTGTGCTGACAAATTAAAAAGAGAACTAGAACTTTACGGATATCCTCCGAATTTTCCAAAAGAGGAAACATATGTCGTGGAGGAAAAATTGGAGGAAATTGTCATCAAAGACAAAAGCAAGGGAAAGAAAGTAAGCTCGTCTGCATGGACAAAATACTAATTTTCATGTTTTTAGTCAATAACAAAATATATATTTATTTCTATATAAAGAGCAAGGCAGTTGCGAAAGCCGGAGGAGCAAAATATCAGTGGCAAATTATGCAAAGTCTGGGATTGCCTGACGAGGAAATAAAAAAATTTGCAGATGAAAACTACTGGCTCGATTATTTCCCTCCTCGAGCTATGGAAGATCTCAAGTCAATTGGTGTCCACGTAAGATTTTATTTTAAATAGTTTGTTACATTGCACCATATATTGTCGTGAGCGTTTTTTCAAGATGAAAATGCAAGTTAAATAAACAATAAATAAATTGTAGGTCGACTGGAGAAGAACTTTCATAACAACAGACGCTAATCCCTTTTTCGATTCCTTTGTCCGATGGCAATTTCTCCACCTGAAAGAGAGAAACAAAATAAAATATGGCAAAAGATACTCCATCTTTTCTCCCAAAGACGGACAACCTTGCATGGATCACGACAGGTCAAGTGGAGAAGGAGTCGGTCCTCAGGAATACACTTTAATCAAAATGAAAGTCCTGAAACCGTATCCTAAGAAGTTAGAGTACGCGTATGCACTATTTTATATATAATATCGTCATCTAAGTTTCAGAATAAACTCTTTTATTATACTTTTTTCAGAGTCGTTTCCAATAAACAGATTTATTTGGTCGCGGCGACTCTCAGGCCAGAAACAATGTACGGCCAAACAAATTGCTGGGTTCATCCCGATATGCGTTATCTCGCTTACGTTTTAGCCAATGGAGACGTATTTGTTTCAACGGAACGAGCAGCAAGGAATATGGCTTATCAAGAGTTTTTCAAAGAGGAAGGAAAAATTGAAATCGTTGCTGAATTAATTGGTCAAGTATGTATAAAACGAGCACTCTGGTGTTGGTTTTTAAAACCAACCCGTTGTTCGTTCTTATTTATTATTCTGGTGATGGTTTTTCAAACTGACCCGTTGGTCTTTTTTACGAATCATTCTGGTGTTGGTTGAACAAACTGACCCGTTGATCGTTTAAACTAACCAATCTGGCGTTGGTTTTCTAAACTAAGCGCTGGTTTTTAGTATATTATTTTGAAGTCACTTGAATTTCTATGGGTTCTTCTGAATCTCGTGGAATTACAGGACTTTAAAATAATGCGGGGGATTAAGAGGTCATCCATAAACTAAGTTACCAGTTTCATCTGCAACCCTGTAACGTTACGATTAAATAATAACTTAGTAAGTTTGAAATTTACTTTCAGACTTTACACTCTTTCCCATGTTCCCCTTTTTAAAGAATATCTGTTTTTACATTCTCATCCTAATGGGAAGGTACTAGTTTTATGTAAAATTTTACTGCGTCGATTTTCATAAAATCTCCACGTTTTGAGACCCCCTGAGTCTAGGGTGGCCGCTGAACAGTGAATTTATTTCTTGGCCGGGAATTTTACAAAGTTTCAGAAGAAAATCTGTCTTTTTAAAAATAATTAGTTTAATTGATATCTTTCTCAATTATGATATCGTTAAATTGCAATGCCTTAATCGAAAATATTCAACTTTAAAAATTCTCAATTTTAGATTTTTAATTTTAAGCGTACATTTTTAATTTAAAGAATCCCAACATGCCAAAGACATAAGGAATTAAAAGCATTCAAAGTTGAAAATTTTGGATAAGAAACAATTTTATTTCCTTAAATGTAAATATAAATAAATAAATGATTTTTAAAATGGATCTTTACTTTAAGTATTATAAATTTAACAATAATTGATTTCATAAAACGATTTTAAATCGTTTCAATTCGAAAGTCTTAGTTATTTAAAAAATGTAAAGGTGCGATTAAAATTTTATAAACTATTTTCAAGTTAAAAATAACTTAATAATATATTTGTAATTAAAGGCTTTAATAAATTAAAATTTTTTTCAGTTTAAAATATTCAAATATCAACCCATTTAATTTGAAACTTTTTAATTAAGAAAAAGGACAATTATTTAATATTTATCAATATTTTACAGTGTAATCAACAGGAGTAAGTTGAAGCAAAATATTTAAAAGTAGACAATTTGAAACTTAATTGTTTGACACAGGAAGCTTTGAATTGTTAAAATTAAGAAAAGCTTTTTAATTTTTAATGTTACAATTTTTATTGATCTTTTTAAAAAAGGTTTAATTTGTAAGAGAAATTGTTGAATTTTTCTGTATAAAAAATAACTAAAGACTTATTATTTGCAGACAAAATTATGTAATTTTAGGAGATATTTAGAAGTCTTGAAAAGATTTAAAATTAATTAAAAACTTTATATGATATCAAGTAATTTAAACAAAGTGCGTGAAAATTTCTTTTGGAACTTCTAAACAGATTTTAAGATAAATAGAATTTTTCCTACAACGTTTAGAAAATCCTGCAAATTAAACAAATCCTTAAAACATTTCAGGGTATTTGTTTTTAACAATTTTGTAAATATCTTAAAATCTTTTTAAATATTCTGTTAAATAAATTTTCAACATCAAAAATCATTTTCAATTTTCCCAGGATTATTAAGAAAATGTTTTTATTCTTTTGGAGCCTTTCACAATTCTTAAAAAGCTTCTAATTTTTTTTAAGTCTGCAATAATATTCATTCTCTTCAAATTAGGTTTTGGGTATTTGCACCGTAATTTCGGAACGAATAGCCGAATTTTGTCTACACACACACAGAATTTCATAAAAAATTCAATTAATTTTAAAAGTTAATTAGAAGTTCTGATAAAATGTATTAAAAATTTAAAACGACTTCTAAATTTCTCAAAATTTTAAAATAAAAAATTAAACCGTTTTAAGGATGCCTAAACTATTTAAAATTAAAATAAATTAACTTTTAGAGTGTTGAAAATGTTAACGTGGATTTATATTTTTGGAACTTAATCTAAATATTTGAACTCTATAATTTAATAACAAAATTTTTGAATTAAAAAAATTTTGAGCTTTAATTTTAAAAGTTTAAAATTCAAGAGTCCCACATTGAATGCTTAAATTTATTGTTTTTTTTTACTTTAAATGGAAAAATGTTTAAAGTAGATTTAGATTTTTAATTGTAAAATATAAGATTAAAAGTAAAAAATTAAGTTTTTGAAAAGACGACGCAAGATACGAAAAAAAAATGAAAAGATAAAAGTTTTTCAAAAAATTACTTTTATTGGCAGAAGCATTCAACTATTTTGTAAATAAACCGCCTTTTTATACAATTTACGTGGTAGAAAATGTCCTTTTTTGTTAAAAAGGTATCTTCGATTTTTGTTTGATTTTTTTCGAAATTTCCACTATTTTGGAAGAAAATGCAATTATATGGTTACAAATTAAACTATTTATTTTAAAAGGTAATTACTTGGTAGAACATTCACTTTATTGTTGGAAATGCATAGTTTCGGTTGAAAAATTAGACTTTTATGCTAAAAACTAATGTATTTGCTGAAAAAATATTCTTTTTGGGCAGAAAATTAATCTTTTTTTGAAAAATCATCATTTTTCTTAACGATTTAACTACTTTGTTCAAAGTTTGTGTTTTTAGTTGAATTCGACTAGTTGAAAATTAGTTCTTTTTTAGTTAAAAATGTATTTCTTTGACTGAAAATGGAACTTCCATTTTTGTTGAAAAACTTATCTTTTTTATTTTATTTGATTTTAAAGCCTTCTTTGTGGTCGAAAATTCTACTCACTATAGAACTCATTAGAAAAGCGAAAAGAAGGCAGAATAAAATTGAAATCCGTCAATAGGCACGCTTCGTCACTTGGGGGGGGGGGGGATCTGCGGTTGGAGGTTGGATGGGTGAGACCAAAATATACCAACATTGGTAGCATAGTTTCTTGAAGACCACTAAGATAAATACAGAAAAATTCAAGGAATTCAGGTGAAATATTCAGTTTAAAAGCGTTTCAGTAAATTCAAAAGACATCGAGACAATTCACAAAAATTCCAGTAAATTAAAAAGAATTCTAACTAATATAATAAATTGGAGAGTTTTAATTATTGAACTTGTCTGCTGTTTGCCGCGCATGTATAATAGAAACCAGGGCCCAACTCTTAGACTAAAAAAGATATCCTACTAAAAATTTCATTGCAAGAAAGAGTCTAAAATCTATTTATAATTGTATAATTATTATCAGGATATAATGGGAATTCCACTTGAAGCTCCACTAACTTCTCACAAAACTATTTACACATTGCCAATGCTCACGATTAAAGAAGACAAAGGCACAGGAATTGTTACTTCAGTTCCAAGCGATTCTCCCGACGATTATGCAGCTCTCGTCGATTTAAAAAAGAAGCAGCCTTTCAGAGAAAAGTATGGTATCAAGGATGAAATGGTCCTGCCTTTCGATCCTGTAAGTCCTTTCACTAAAATATAGGCTTTTCAAACAATAATAGGTGTCTTATGTCTTAAAAGTACGTTTGAAAAATGCAATTCTCCTTCATTAGATTCCGATAATCGACGTACCCGATTTCGGAAATTTATCAGCAGTGACTGTCTATGATAGACTGAAAATTCAGTCTCAAAACGACAGAGTGAAATTGAATGAGGCCAAAGAGATGGTTTATCTGAAAGGGTTTTACGATGGTGTTCTTCTAGTTGGCCCCCACAAGGGAAAGAAAGTCCAGGACGTGAAGAAACAGCTCCAGAAGGATCTTCTTGATAAAAATGATGCAGTCGTTTATTACGAGCCAGAAAAGACAATTATTTCGAGGTCTAATGACGAGTGTGTTGTTGCTCTTTGTAATCAGTGGTATCTTAATTACGGAGAACCGGAATGGAGAAAAGAAGCGGAAAAAGCTTTGGCTAGTCTCGAAACTTTCCATGAGGAAGTCAGAAGAAATTTCCAAGCTTGTCTCGATTGGCTTCATGAATACGCCTGCTCAAGAACTTACGGCCTGGGTAAAATACATTTTTTTAAATCTGAAAACAGGCCCAAATTTGAGAACGTTTTTATGGTAAAAAAAAATATTGTACAATATTGTACTTTACATAAATTTCAGGAACTAAATTGCCGTGGGAGGAACAGTGGCTGATAGAATCTCTTTCGGATTCAACTATTTACATGGCGTATTACACAATCGCTCATTTAATCCAAGGCAACAGCTTCAAGGGAGACAAACCCAACGTTCTTGGAATCAAGTTAGTTGGTTAATATTAATCTATTAGAAGCTCTGTCAATTTTTATTCTTCCAAAAATAGTTTGAATTTTTGCTAATTAACAATTTTAGGGCGCATGATATGAAGCCGGAAGTTTGGGATTACATTTTCTTCAAGGACGCGAAAATTCCGACAAAGTCTCCGATAAAGAAGGAGGCGCTTGAGCGAATGAGGAGGGAATTTCAGTACTGGTATCCAGTAGATCTGCGAGTTTCTGGAAAGGATTTGGTTCAGAATCACCTTACGTTTTTCCTCTACAATCACACTGCGATTTGGCCCAAACAGCCTGAACTGTGGCCCAAGGGAATTCGTGCGAATGGTCATCTTCTTCTTAATTCAGCGAAGGTTTGTTTCAATTCTTTACAAATTTTCCAAGCAGAAGTCGCACATCTCGATTAAAAAAATCTCTTGGAAGAAAATTCCAAGTGTTTAGATTCAAGTCTAAAAAGAAAGTTTGCAAGACGTGCTTCGCCAGTCGAATCAGCTACGCACATCTTGATTAATATTATCTTGTAAGAAAAAGCCTAGTTCTTAGATTCAGCCAGTCGATTCGGCGACGCACATCTCGATTTAAATAATCTCTTGGAAGAAAAATCCTAATGTTAAGATTTAAATACAAGAAGGAGAGGTCGGGAGATGAGCGACGCTAGCCGAATCAGCGGCGGGCATCTCGATTAAAACAATCTCGTAAGAAAAATCCTAGTGCTTAGATTCAAATCTAAGAAAGAGAGGTCGGGAGATGTGCGTCGCCGATTCGACTGGCGACGTACATCTCGATTAAAATATTCTCTTGGAAGAAAAATCCTAGAGTTTAGGTTAAAACCTAACAAGGAGATGTTGCGAGATGTGCGTCGCCAGTCGAATCAGCGACGCACATCTCGACTTAAATAATCTCTTGGAAGACAAATCCTAGATTTCAGGTTAAAATCTAACAACGAGAGGTTGCGAGATGTGTGTCGCAAGTCAAATCACCGATGCACATCCCACTATCTCTCCTTGTTAGATATGAATCTAAACTCTAGGATTTGTCTTCCAAGAGATAATTTTAGTGAATAATAATTTGTACGGTCCTAGATGTCGAAATCAGAAGGCAATTTCTTGACACTAACCGAGGCGGTTCGAAAATTCTCTGCCGATGGAATGCGACTTTGTCTCGCTGACTCTGGAGATTCGGTCGAGGATGCAAATTTCGTAGAAAGTATGGCTGATTCCGGAATCCTTAGACTTTACACTTTTATCGAATGGGTCAAGGAAGTCGTCACCGTGGAATCGAGGAAAACCTTCAGGGAAGGGCCTTCAAGCACCTTTCATGACGAAGTTTTCAAAAGGTATTATTATATGAACTATACCTATTTTATATTCCTGGAAAAGTCTGAAAATGTCCTTGTTTGAAATTATTTTTTTTACTGAGAATTTAACTATTCCATTTTTGGTTAAAAATGGATATTTTGGGTTAAAAATTCTTTCTTTTTTGTACAAAATGTATGCGCTCGATTCAACATTCACTGTTTTAGATCAAAAATCAAAATCTTTTTTGGTTGATAATTCATCTCTGGGTAAAAATTCATCGCGTATTTTAAAAAGTTAACTATTTTGTTGTTTCAAATTCCAATTTTCTTGTTAAAAATTAATTTTTTTAACTTAAAATTTAATTAAAAGAGCCTCGGTGGCTCAGTGGTTAGACGCTCGGACTTCACCTCAGAGGTACGGGGTTCGATCCCTGAGCCGGTACCTC
>JAAAKG020149492.1:0-10041 GCA_010014905.2 Druon quercuslanigerum
TCTTAAGATTTATCAATATTTTAACAATATTGATATAGACCAGTAGACAAACAAAATTAACATCTAATATTAATAACAAGAAGAATAACATTTGAGAATTTTATCTTCCTTTTTTATACCACATTTGGACAAATACTTGAAATGTATACACGCCAACAAACTTTCTCAGTATAAAAAATATGAGCTTTAGTCAAGATAAAAAAAAGTGTTTTTTCCTAATAGTCTAAATAGAAATGTGTGACTTTAATAAAAATCCAATTTCGATATCTCTAGGATGAAAAGAAGATTTCCTCAAACACAATCACAATAGCAAAGTAAATATACTAAACCTGACACAAACTTATCTTCTTCAGCGAATTCTAGGCTATTAGGTATAAAAATACGAACCCAATAAAAATATATCCAATTCTATTAAAAATAAAACATACAGAATTTTATGAAAAAAAAGCATTTTTTGATTGGCTTTATTTTACCGGAATAGAGTTTTGCGAATCTAGAATTTAATAGTTTTTCAGGGATAAATGATGCACTTGATTAATTTCATGAATAATATTTCTGAGTTAAAATATTTAGTACTAATTTAAAAAAAATTGTTCACCTTCATGCCTTGAAAATTTAATAGTTTTTAACAATTAATAACGCAGCCATTGAATGATAATAGTCATATTTACTTTGAAAGACAGTTTGCAATTATTTGAAATATTCATATATTTTCGAGCAATATTTTCCTCGTGTAAATCTGGAAAATTAAATGTATTTAAATAATTTTCAAACATCTTAAGTTATGAACATTATTCTTGTCATTTATCAACTATAGTATTTATAACAAAAATAGTAACTTTTCTCGATTAACAAGCGGAAAGAATTGTTTAAACATATAATAATTGTTTGAAAAAGGAAAAATCATTTTAAAGTACTTGGAAACTTTTAAATCGTCAAATATAAATAAAAAATTCAGAAAAATATAAAAAATATAATCTTCAACATTAATTTGTCAGAAAATTGATATTTTTTATTTTTGGGCTATTTTCCCGGCACAAAACAAGGGGCTCAAGGGGATCTAAATTAAAAATTATATGATGAAAATTTTTTAAGAACCTGTATTTTTTCCATTTTTTCAATCACCAAAAATCGAAAATCAAATCATTCATAAATTCAATTGGTTTTTTACGAATAAAACAGTATTAAATTCTTAACAAATGAATCAAGCGACATTTCACGTTTTTTCTTCTTAAACCCTTAAAAAAATCCAATAAAGTGCGTTTTTAAGAAAAAAAATTAGAAATCGAACTGAAATTGCAACCTAAGTATTAGTTTAGGCCGAAATATAAAAATTTTAAAAATCAAACAAGAGACCAAATAATGTCAAGAATATGAGAAACAAAAATTTATATTAAATTATGATTAATATTATAACTTTATATTATTATAATAATTTTTACAGGAACTAATAAATAATAATTAACATTATAATTAATATCGCAAATGAAATATTTTTATGAATTTTTAAATTAAATAATATTTATACAATGTCGCAAGAAGCTAAAAAAATGTTTGAGCTGAAAATTTAAAAAAAAAATCCCTATATGTACAAAAATTAAATTAATATTCCTCATATTTCATAAAACTATAATATAAAAAAAATTACAACTAAAATTATATTTTCTTTAATTTTAATTTTTGTACGCATCTAATATGCAGAGTAATAAAAATTATAAACTTAATAAACTCTAGGAAATTTTTAACATCTAACATCGAACTTTGTTATCAATAATTCAAGTTAACAAATAGAATATTTTCATCATTTGTTTCTTGGAAAAAGATAGATTTTTTACTTATATTCACCGTAATAATTTTTCAAACATAAAAAACTTCTGGAAATTGTTTCAAATAAACATTTATCTTTGTTATAAATTATTCAAGATGAAAAATAGAAAAATTGTAAATAGCTCTTCAAATAGGAAATAAGACTTGCAAAACGACGCTTTGCCTAAATTCTAATTATTTTTATAAGCTGTTTGATAGATATAAGATGAAACAAATATTTTTCGAAAAAGAAAAACATTTTAAAATTTTTAATTTATATTATTTATAACAAAGCTAAATGCTAAATGTGAATACTTTTCTGCAGGTTAACAAGGTAATAAGCTTAGAAAATTAAATAACATCCGTAAAATTTTACAATAAACATTTTTTTGCTTTCTCTGTATACTCAGATTGTAATTGAAGTTTATTAGAACTATACATAAGAATTAAGAGAAAAAAATTTTTACTTAAAAATGCTCTTTTTGTAGGTTTGTTTTCTAAAAAAACAAGCTGAAGATGTTAAAAGTTGTAGATATTGCATTGTGCTTTTGTTAAAAATCAATTTATTTTATTCTTCGATAATCTTCCAAATCTATTTAAAATTAAAATCTACAGTACATATTCTTGAATAGTAAATTCCAGATTTTCCCCACTATGCGAAAGATCAATCTTCATCAGGTTCGCTATCAAAATTGAATCTCGCAAAAGGAATTTAAAAATAAAGTCAATTATTTATTGAGATACATGAGAAAAAAAATTACTATCCTTCTTGTGCTAGTGAAAAAAAAATGAAAGCATTCCTGGGGTATATTGTTAATTAACTATAAATTAAAAATTAATACGATTTTAACGCTATTTATTGGATTGTTGCATACGGTTAATGATATACGAAAAAAGTTATTGGACTCAACTTGTAGGATAAGAAAAAGAATCTTGAAAATGCAATCAAATTAATGCCTCTAATGTCAATAGTTTATATGAAATTAATTTTTTAACAGAAAAATGTTTTTAATTTTTGTACGGTTCTGAAATAGTACTAATTAACCATTATTAAAGTATATTCGTTTTTTTTCTAAATTTTCAATTAATGACAAGTTTTCCTAAATAATTACTATTCCTGTAATAAATCACAATGATTTTAGTATAAAATAATTTTGTATACAACATACTTTTATTCTGGTGTATTTGGTTGCTATTTCGAACTATTTACAAATTAAAACAAATTTATATTTTAATTTGTTACAGTTTTACAAAGTTTTTGATAAGCATGTTTTACCAAGTTCAAGATAAACTGTTCTTCCGGTGAATAAAAAAATGAATTTTGTACACATTTACAGAAAATGTTATTGTTTAACAATAATTCTGTCCCTAGCCGGGAAAAATTGTTTGCACACTATCAACCCTTCAAGGATTTAAAAAAACATTAGAATTTTTTAAAAATATCATTGGAATATTTTTACATGAACAAAAACTTGTCGCGGTGAAATATTTTTCTTATAAAAACGTTTCAAAGAGCCGATAATGACACAGCATGAGTCTTCAATAAAATACGATGAATGCTATCTCAAAGTGAAAAGTACGAGAGCAAGCTGGATCAAAAAGAAACGCGTCATGTTTCCCTTTCAACTTCTGGCTAACTTTTGGGCGTTTCAAGCCCCTTAACTTGAAAGACGCTTCTCTTATTTAAAATGTCGATATGCAACGAACAGAAGTTTCGAACAAAAAAACTTATACTTTCTGCGATTTAACTTTCGAAAATTTAAAACTGCTTTGAATCTTGCAAACTAATTTCAATCCTAATTTTTGTTTGCCTATAGTTCCGAAACGTTCACTTAGGAACATTGATTTGCAATGAAAAATCCCAAGTGAATTTTCAAAATTAATGGAAATTAAAGTACTGACCAAGTTTCTTTTTTTAAATCATTTTTTCGTGAATAAACCTTTATTTTTCGGCCTGCTCGCCTTAAATAATTAACTTGCTTATACTTCCATTTTTTCAGAAATTTCTTTAAACCAGCATCCATCCATACCTTACCTTTTAGCCCGCTCGCTCGCTTTGCCTTCCTCGCTTTGTCTCGCCTCGAACGCATGTCCCCACTTTCCCGCTTTGGCTCGCATTGCCAAACTCTGTCTCCGCCCCTAATAGCTAATACTCGTCTACTATAATCAATATTAAAATTTTTCTTATATCTACATCCTCTCCTATTTACAATCTCTTCTTATCCATTTCTCTTTCTCCTTCCTTACCTTCTTTTCCATCTTACCCAACGGCGCCTAAACCCATGCTACTAACTATTTGTCCCTTCTTTCATGCATCAACGCCACCATGCTTATCCTACTCCATTCCACCTACTCCCAATCCTCCAACCAGTATTCCAAACTTGCATCCACTTTTCAGCACATTTCACATATCCTCTTCTTCCTAAAAAGCCAAAACCGATCCCCCTCCATCACCCACTACCCCTTATCAACCCTAATGGCTCCCTTGCCTAACATCACTATTATGCGTCACTCTCTTCCCCTTTACTATCCTGCTCCCATTCCCAATCCTATCACACTTTATTACTTTCCTTTCGCAATCCATCATTGACTCCATCCCCACTCCCTTCCAGATTCCTTTTTATGCGCTCCACAATACGAGTCAAAATGAGGAAAAAGGTGCGGGGTTAGAAAAAGCAGAGAAAAATAACTGGGTAAGCGGGGGCGGGATGGGAGAGATGAAAAGGAGGTTAGGATAAGAAAGGGAGAGTAAAAGAAGTGGAATGAACGGGTGAAGAAAGGAGAGGGAAGGTCTTATTATTAATGTACTGCAAATGCTGAATTTTCTAATTAAAATAAAAATATAGAAGTAACAAATTTTAAATAATATATTAAATAGGCCTTTTTTAGTTAAAAATGGATAGTTCTTAGTTGAAAATCTGTAATTAAATTAATTAATTAATTAAATCCGTTCAAATTATGTTTTGGTTAAATTTTAAATCTTAACTTGAAAACACATTTTTCCTGTTACAGATTCATTAATTTAGCTAAAAATTTACTTATGTAGTCAAAAACCTAACTACTATATTTCGTCAAAAATTATTTTTTTTTCATTTTAATTAATGTATTTTTCCGAAAGTTCCACTTTTTGGTATGTAATTTAATGTCTTGATAGAAAATTCATCTATTTGTAAAGCTGAACTATTTTTTTCAAAATTCTTCCTTTTTGAATTTTTTTTTTAATAATCTCTTTGGCTTAGGATTTTACCATATTGTTAAAGATCCTTTTTTGCAAGAAATTTATTTGTTTAGATAAAAAATTTAACTTTTTGATATCTGTTTGAAAATGTATCATTTGTTATCTCAAAAGTTTCTTTTTTTATCAAAAATCAATCTTTTTCGTCGAAAATTGATATTTCTGGTTGAACAAACTGCTATTCTTTAAAATTGATTTATATTTTTGAAAATATTTAAAATAATTTTTATACAAACTTTTCCAATTTTTTCTAGACTTTCCTCTGAGTTATAAAATCTTAAGATTTATTATTTTTTGCATAAAAATATGTCTACAACAAATTTTTCCCCCCCCCCCCCCCCGCCCTTATATGGCACAGTCATATCACAGCTCCCCTATCGGCTTACCTACTTTTCAGATTAACGGTTACACGAATTAAAATATTGAGGGGAAAATTTAAAAAAAAAAGAGCACTATAGTTTAAATCTTTTGGGATTATATAAAAAAGTAGATTTTTTATTGCATCGACATAATTTTAAAGAATAAATTTAGAAAGAGTTTTGATGAAAAGTCGTCTTTTTTAGGAGAAAAGTAATTTTCTTGCTTAAAGTATTTTGTTAAAAACTTGTTTTTTATTTAAATGAAAATAAATTTAAAAAATTTTTTTTTTAATTATTAGACATGTGGTTGAAAAGTGATATTCTATTGTTAAAAAATCAACTATTTGATTATAAATTTATGTATATTGTCCAAAGTTCATTTTTTTAGTAGAAAAATATTTTTCGTGATTAATAATTAATTTTCTTGAGTGAAAATTGTTGAAAAGTCTCGTTTATTTGAAAAGATTTTTTCAACCAAATTTTTAACTATTTCATGTTCGATTTAAATTTCATGTTTTGAAAATTCAACTATTTTGTTGCAAATTCATTTTTGGATAACATTTTTTTTCTTTCTTTAAAAACTGAACTATTTTATTAAAAATTCTTCTTTTGTTAAATGAAAATAATATTCATAACTAAGAATTAACATATTCAATTTTTGCTGGATAATGAATAGGTTTTTTGTTAAAAATCCAATTATTTGGTTTGTGGTTAAAATTTCATCTTTTTGGTTAAAAATGGAATTTTTAAGTTAAAAACTTAATATTTTTATCAAGAATCATTTTTTTCAGTTAAAAATTCATTATTTTCGCTCAAAATTTATTTCTGTGACAAAAAATTTATTTATTTTATTAAAAAATTTTATCTTTTCAGAAAAAAAATCTCCTTGATCAGAAATTCATCTTTATAATTAGAAATTTAACTTTTTCGTTAAAAAATAATTTTTTTAGCTAGAAAATTAATTTATTTCATTGTAATTTACCTTTTTTTTAAAAGATGAGCTACTTATTTAAATATTCAGTTTTTGGGGTAAAAATTTATAAATTTTATTTAAAATGTGTCTTTTTGGATAGAAAAATTATCTTTCTAGTTCAAAATTCATACATTTTGATAACAATTCGTCTTTTTAGTTAATTAATTATCTATTGGGATAAAAAAATTTTTTTTCTTGGCGATTTATCATTTTAGTAAAAAATGTAAAAAAAATTAATTTATAATTTTTAGTTTAAAACTGAACTAATTTACCTTGGGCTTAAAATATAAAATGTACCTTATTTTTAGTTGAAAAATCATTTTTGTCGTTGAAAATAAATTTTCTTAACTGAAAATTTGACTATTCCATTTTTGTTCGAAAATTAATCTTTTTTATTTAAAAATGCATGTATTTTGTTGAAAAATCGTCTTTTTGGCAAAAAAAAACAAAATTCTCGGTTAAAAACTTACCTATTTGGTTAAAAGTAATTTTTGTATTAAAAATTCATCATTTTAATTGAAAGTTAAATTTTTTGCTGAAGAACTTATCTAATTTAATAATAATTTTAATAATTTTTATATATGAAATAGAATCGGATAAAACAGGACAGGAGTTTATAGGGCCAAATAAATATTTTATGGGATTGGAAAGCAAAGAATAAAGGAGTATAGAATCTGATATAATTATTAGATAACTTAGGATAGAAGCAGATTGATTTATATTGAATCGGATAATATCATATATAATCAGATATTATCTGATCATATCAGATAGAATAGGATAGAATAGAATAGCATCGAATAAGACCGGATTTCACAGTATCAGATACAAAATAATAGAGTTAAATAGGTTCTTATAGGATCCAATAGGTACCTAATTGAACTAAATAGGAAACGATAGGAGAGGATCAGATCCAACAGGGTCGAATCAAATCAAATGTATAGGGTCAAATATAATCGTATATAATCGAATTTGATCTGATAGAAGCAAACAGGATCGAATAGGATTCCAAAGAATAAAATAAGATCAAATACAATTAGATAGAATCGGTTAGAATATTATCAAATTGGATAAGATTGGATAGGATCAAATAAAATAGGATAATATAGAATTGAATATAATAATATAGGATCGGATAGACCTAAATAGAATCAGATATAATCGGATAGGATTAGATAGCACCGGATGGAAGCGTATAGGATATGATAGGATAGAATTACTTTCCAGTGATTTAAAAAAAAAATTTTTCTCCAAAACAGGGTAATTTTGATCAGATAACTTTTGCAATTTCAAGTCAGCGTACTGGAGGAATTCGAGTAGATTTGAGAATCTGGCGCGGGACAATTCCCATATCTCACCAGACACTTTACTGGCTTAGAGCCAACGGACTTAAAAGAGTAATACTTTAAAACTCTGTCGAGAACTCGAATTTACTTGTCGATAAATTATTTCGCGAGTGAATTTTCGTTCTAACAATTATTATCAAACCTTTTTGACTTTCTGCCTAGAAGGTTAGCATTAATTTTGAACGAAATGTTCTATTTTTTTTTAAAAGAGGCAAGCTACGAAAACAATAATTCATTAAATCCAAAGGAGTTTTAACGAAAGAGAATTAACAATAATCAAATTACAATTTTCTATGATTTTATCATTAATTTTAAAAGACCGAGCACCTAGCGTGAGGTAAATATGTTGTCGAACTTTATTTTGCAATATCTAAATAAACAATCCTAGGACTAGGTACATAAATAATTGTAACATGCATTTGATATAAAAGTGCTGAACATAACGTAGACAAGTTAACAGTTTGATTAAAACATTGTGCGAAGCGCGAGATATGTTGTGAGAATAAGTTCTTGAAAGCCGAAGGAGCTTTAACAAAAGAGAATTCACAATCGCCAAAATACAGTTTTCGATGCTCAGACCTTTAATTTTTAAAGAAGTTAAATGTATATTTAGGACTTTCTTTTGTGCAGATCTGAAGAGAGTTTGAAGCCTTTCTTAAAGTGCATCAAACATTCCTATTTGTATGAATAGGATTTATTATTGTACTTTTCTGAAGAGGAAGAAAAGCCTTCCTTTTGTGCATACAATAAATCGATGCTTTCCATCGCTTCTCAGAATCTTTTTTCTTTGAAAAAAAATTCATACGTCATATGAAAAAGTCCAACAAAGGTATTTTTCTATTGTGCTTTGAATAGTACTTAGAGATGACATAATACATGAATTCGGAACCAAAAACAAAATAGTAGAATTTCGAGTTAGGAAGAATTAACGAATTTTTATGTTTTAATTTTGATAAAAGTAGTGAAAAAGTCAGTTTAATTAATATTAAAAATTTTGTCAAGAAATATTTTTCAGCCAAGAAAGAAAAAATATCGTAACCACATTTTTCGAATTGAAAGACTTGACTCTTAATCAGAATATTTAATGACAAATTTAATATTTGATGCTTCACCAAAAAAAAATGAAACAGATAAATTCTTAACCAAAGAAGATTAAATTATATCCGAAAATTTGAATTTTTCAATAAAAACTGAATAGACAAATTTTCAACACAAGAGTTAAATTTTAAAGCCGAGTATATAAATCATCAACAAAAAATTAAATATTCAACCAAACGAATGATTTTTCTGAAAAAAGTTTAATTTCGAACAAAAACTTGAAATTTCTAATGAAATACTTTAGTTATAAAAAAAGCAGTTAAATAAAATAATAAAAAGAATTTTCAAACAAAACGTATTAAATTTAAGCAGCACAGTGTCATTTTTTAACAAAAAATTAGGTGTCTCCTATAAGAGATGAAAAAAACCCAAAAGAGAATTTTTAACTAAAATATTGAATCTGCATCGAAAAAAATGATTACCTTACCAATTTATTAAACTTTTAACTATATGGTTAAGTTTTTAACAAAAAAATAAGAGTTTTTGAAGAAAAATAGCACAGTTTATATTTCTGCTAAAATATCTTTTTAAATCAAAACAATTGAAGTCAGCCACTTAAGTTAATTTTTCACCATGAATTTGCATTTTTAAGAAAAAAAAAATTCTACCAAAATAGATAAATTTACAAAAAAAAAGACAGTATTTCCCGTCCACAAAAAAATTCCATAAAGTATTAAATATTATTTTATTTTATTAATTAAACAAAATTTTCACAAAATAGATAAATCATCAACCACAACTGATGATTTTTTAACAAAGAAATTTTTCAAGCAAGAAAGTTTTTTCTGTCAAGAAAGAAAATATTTTCTACTAAATTTTTAAATTAATAAACCAAAAAGACGAATTTTCTACCTGAATAATAAAAGACAAATTTTAATTCAAAATTTTGGGACTTTTAATTGAAGGAGATGAACTTTAAACTAAAATATTCAATCTTTCATCAAAGAAATTAATTTTTAACCAAATTTTTTAATTTGGAAACCAAAAACAAAAGTTTTTAATAAAAATGGAAAAGTTTATATTTAATCCAAAAAACAAATTGTTAATTGAAATTTTATACAAACAGCTGCAGTTTTTAGAATAAAAAAATTAAGTGTCTACCAAAATAGATAAATTTCAAACCAAACAAAAATTTCAACCAAGAAAGGTTTACACAAAAAAAAAAATATATGTATATATATATATATATATATATATATATATATATATATCAAAGAAAGTCTT
>JAAAKG020149494.1:0-10040 GCA_010014905.2 Druon quercuslanigerum
TTTTATTTCTTAAAATTTTTATCAACTAGAATATTAATAAAAATGTAGATATATTGTCACGAGAGTAAACTATTTTTCAAACGAATTAGGCATCTAAATTACAAATAAATTATTTATATGAAAAACACTCAAAAATATTAGAAGTGAATAATAATGAAATAACTATTATATATTATTATAACTGCAATATCTATTAAATGGTTCACAATTTTCCTTTATGGTGTACAACACATAAATTCGTTCTCTTGCACCTATCCATCGTAAATTGTGATGATTATTTGATACTTCAACTTTTTCGGCAACTTCACCATAATAAAATCCTTCTTCACACAAAGTACATATTTTTACCATTAAATCTAGCTTAATTTCCTTGTTTAAAATCATTTTTTCGCATTCAAGTTTAAATTCGTATAGTCATTGTTAATACCAACCTATATTAACTAAGAAGGATAGGAAAGGAAATAGAAGATAAAATTTCATTGAAAGAAGTCTGCTTTGTTTTTCTCAGGAATTCACTTTTAAAATTTTTGAGTGTTTTTCATACAAATAATTTATTTAGAATTTACATGCTTAATTCGTTTGAAAAATAGTTTACTTTCGTGACAATATATCTACATTTTTATTAATATTCTAGTTGATACAAATATAAAAAAATTTAAAAAAACTGTTTATTATTTTTGTAATCTTTAATATAAGGATGATCTAAATTTAAATAATTGCAAATAATTAGAAAAAAACAATGAATAATTAAAAAAATTTTCCAATAATTTAAAATAAAAGTTACTGATGAGCATAATCAAAAGTATTAGAGAGCCCAAATTTAGCACCACCTCTGTGCGTGGCCTATTCGGTCCTGTCTCAACGAAGGAGGCGAGTAGCAGACCGGCCGACAACCGTGATCGTCGACTAAAACTCAACTCAGATACGATTGAACATTTTTAATCGTATCTCGGGAACCGATAAAGATTTTTTAAGTTTCTTAAGCTTAAATTAAAGATAAAATTTTAGGCTCTATTTCGTATAATTTTCAGATTTTTGCAGCAATTTTCCTGGGTCATGCTAAAAGTTGAATTCGAGGTACAAAATTTCAGAAAATCTAGACTTTTCTTTAAAACTTATCACGTGCTGTATTCTCTTCAGCAGATTAAAAATAAATCTGATAATTGTTTCTTTTTAAATGTTCTATCATTTTTTTTCGCTGAGTTATCGTGTTTCAAAGTTAGCAGTGATTTTTAATAGTGCTTGCGTCAATCGATCTCATAATTTCCAGCATAGCAAAGAGTCATTGGAAATACATTTTTAGTTTATTTCACAAGGAAAATGGAACGTATTTCTTGTAAAAATAATCAAAATGTGCATTTAATTATAAAAAATTGTTTAAAAAATGAATATTTTTTATTAGTTCGAACAAAATTACAGCTAGGAGTCACTAACGATACATCTTTAGTAGGTTTCACAAGAAAAAATGACCCTATTCGTAAAATCATGTTAAAAAAGTGAATTTGTTTTTAAATATTATTTGAATAATTACCAGTTACTGTTAAATTGAAAAAAATGACAACAAGTTTTATAAAACTATAGTCAATTCACAGATCTTACAACAAAGTTACATCTGAAAGGTTGGTCGTCAAAAAGTGCTTTGAACTACACTGTGCGCCGGTCTCTGCGGCCGACTAAGACTAGAAGCAGATACGCTTGGACATTTTTGTTCATATGTTGGGAACCTGTAAAGATATTCTAAGCATTACCGGTCAGAATTCAAGAGAAGACTTTAAATACTGTCTCGTATAAGTTTCTTATTTTTGCTACAACTTTTCTAGTCAAGCCTCGAGTTCAAGACGAGGTACACAATCCAGAATAATCTTGAATTTTTTTTAAACATCGCACAATGTTATATTCTCTTTAAAAGGTTAAAAACAAATCGATTATGGGTATTTGGAAGTGAAATTTCATAAGTTTTACAACTCTTTTTAAGTTAGTCACACGGTAGTGTATATATTAGTATTATAATAAATGGAAATCGATTGCTAGTTCAACCCCAATCGTACGCTTACAACGCACTTGGAAATCAATTGTGATATTTACTTTTACGGTTAGTCAGAAAGCTAACTACTAGAGATTGATATGCTATCGAATACAGGTCAATATTGACGCGACATCAGTCAAGAAGGGGGGAAAATGTCAAAGAATATTGTTTCAAGAATCAGCTTTTCATCATTTATGAAGAACAGTTCCAACTTTGAAAGCGTTCTCTCTCGAGGTCTCTCATAATATTTACAAGACTTTGTACTTCCAAAGGATTTCAAAAGTTTAAGAAAGGTTTTTGCTCTTGAAACACGGTATACTTAGAAAATTTGCCGCCATGATAAACCAGAAATGGGTCAAGAAACTGTCGTAGTGAATAACGCCAAAGTTGAGGGGCCGCATTCTGTAGCCAGCTATAAATTTTTCCAGCTCAATGACGTTTGACTCTGGACACTTTTCAACTATTTAATGTTATACGACTTTTACAAGGAATAATATATCAACATGTTTGTTTAAAGAAGAGTTACAAATTTGTACAATTAATTACGTAAACATCTTACGTAAGTTTCTTCTTTCTTTTTCTTTTTAAAAAATATAGTATTTAACACCTCTTTTGCTGCTTTCTGGTATACATCCCTAATGACATTCGGAAATTCTATGAAACGTTTTATGCCGTTTTTATACGTGTGAATACTTATTAATAATATATTTTATTATATTTGAAATTTCTATAATTTTCATCCAAAATTATGACTTTGAATGTGCTATTCTCAAACAATTTATTCTGAGGCATTTAAAATAAAGTTTTTCCCTAACTTAATTTTTAGACTTGTTCTCGGAGGTTTTAATATTAAAACTTAACAATATTTTAGTTTAAAATTTAAATAATTATTAAAAATGACAAAACCATTTAGTTATTAAATATTTAAAAATATCATATTAAAACCCTTGATAATCCGATTTGTACTTGATAATTTTGCATGTAAATATAAATCAATTTCGAAATTCAAAGCTTGAAATTTTAAAATTCAACAAAATGGAATCATACTGCAGCAATCTAGCTGTTTATTATTAACTTTAATTTTTGATATAATATCTTAAAAGTTCCTGACTTTTAGTTGGAGATTTTATTTTATTTAAAAATTTCAATAGTGAATAATAGTTCTAAAGCAAGATTTTAAATATAAAAAATAGAAAATTAGGTTTAAAATAACAAAAAGACAAAAATTCGAGTATGTGACAGAAATTAAAACAGCAATAAATACATAATTCCCGTAATTTAAAATTTTTTAAATAATTTTAGAGTTTTGAATTTACGCATTGAACTCTCAATTTAATTTTTTTTCTTTCGTAGTTTCTAATTTTGCAACTGAAATTGAATTAGTTGAATTCGGAAAAGTTTATTTAGCAATTTAAAAATTATTATGTTTCTAGTAATTTAAATTTATTAGAACTAATTAAAATTTAAAAGGGCTCGATCAAAAGAAAGATTTAATATCACAATTTGTGGTGACTAGAAATTTTGAAAGTTTAAAATGAAGTTCGCATTCGTATCAGTTTGAAGCTTCTGAAGCACATTTTTTTTCATTTTTAAAGTTTTCCATTTAAAATTATGATTGAGTTTTGAAGTTTGTCTAGTATAATTCAATTTATTCTTTGATTAAAAAAAAAATGCCAAATTAGCTTTGATTTCAAACTCTAATTTCTTTATGAAATAAAAATCTTAAATTTTAGAATTTCAGAAGCTTTGACTTTAAAAGGTTCAATTTAGTTTTCATTATCTAATTGTCAAATTTTGATCGCGATGAATTTAGAATTGTTCAAATTCATAAGTTTTTAACTTAAAATTATTTAATTTTGAACACTTTCAAGTACAAATAATACAATTTCACTTTATATGAAGTTTTAATGATCTAATCTTAAAATATTTAATTTCTAAGGTTTTTACATTGCCATATTTTCTTAATTGTTAATCTAAAATCATTCAATTTCGCGATTCTTTAACTCAAAATAAAATTGTTTCCTTTACAGGGCTTCGATGAAGAAATTATAAAATTTAATTCCTTTTTATTATTAAATTCTAAAAAATCGTTCAACATTTTTTTTATTTCAAAGACCTTCAATTTGAAGTAATTAATTATCGTTAACATTTTTTTAAACGTAATGTTGAAAATTGATTTTAAAATTAATAAAAATTTTTTTATATTTCTCATGTTAGAAAATAAATATCCGGAGACAAGAATGCGCAATTTGTGCGCGAAAGAATTTCAACCTACAAAAATTGGTCCAATTACCCTATTTATTTATTCGTTTTAATAACATACAGTAAACTTTAATAGAATCGCAATTCAAAATTATGTTAATTTTTTGGCTATGAAGGCTTAAAAACACTTGATATCTTTACTTTTTGCATCTGGATTTTGTAGAAATTATGAGATCGATTGACGCAAGCACTATTAGAAATCACTGCTGGCTTTGAACCACGATAATTCAGCGAAAAAAATTTTGAGCATTTAAAAAAAAACAGTTGAAAAGCCTATGAAATTTCACGTCTAGTAATGTCAAACCGATTTTTTTTGAAATTGTTGCAAAAATCTGAAAATTATACGACACACAGCCTGAAATTTTATCTTTAATTTAAGCCAAAGAAACATTAAAAATCTTCATCGGTTCCCGAGATACGATTAAAAATTTTCAATCATATCTGAGTTGAGTTTTAGTCGACGATCACGGTTCTCGGCCGGTCTGCTGCTCGCGTCCTTCGTTATAGCAGGACCGAATAGGCCACGCACAGAAGTGGTGCTTGATTGGAGCTCTCTTATACTTTTGACTCTGCTCATCAGTAATTTTTATTTCAAATTATTGTAAATTTTTAAAATTATTTATTGTTTTTTAAAATTATTTAAAATTATTTCAATTCAGAATTATCCCCATATTAAAGAATAAAAAAATGATAAACAGTTTTTTTATTTTTTTAAATTTGTATGAACTTTATCAAATTATAAATAAATTATTTCTATGAAAAACAGTCAAAAATATTAAAAGTGAATAATAATGGAATTTCAAAAATAAATTAAATATAAAACAGTGCGTAGATGTAATGAAAATTATATTGCCGAAAAAGTTGAAGTTCTTTTCTTCCTTTTTATTTTTACCCTCATTTCCATGAATTGCATCGTTACTCACTTTTAATATTTTTGAGTATTTTTTATGTGAATCATTTATTTCGAATTTAGCTGCTTAATTCGTTTAAAAAATTGTTTACTCCCGTAACAATATATCTACATTTTTAATAATATTCTAGTAGATAAAATTTTTAAGGAATAAAAAAAACTGTTTATAATTTTTTTATTTTTAAATATAATAATAATAATTTATTTTGAATTGAAATAATTGTAAATAATTAAAAAACCATTAATAATTTAAAAAATTTACAATAATTTGAAATAAAAATTACTGATGAGCAGAATCAAAAGTATAAAAGAGCCCCAATCAAGGACCTCCTCTGGGCGTGGCCTATTCGGTCCTGCCTCAACGAAGGAGGCGAGCAGCAGACCGGCCGAGAACCGTGATCGTCGACTAAAACTCAACTCAGACACGATTGATCATTTTTAATCGTATCTCAGAAACCGATAAAGATCTTTTGAGTTACTTTGGCTTAAATTAAAGATGAAATTAAAAGCTCTACGTCGTATAATTTTTAGATTTTTACAACAATTTTCCTGGGTCATGCTAAAAGTTACATTCGAGGTACAACATTTTAGAAAGATAGAATTTTTTTTAACTCATCACGTGCTGTATTCTCTTCAGCAGTTAAAAAAAATATCCGTTAGACATTAATGGACGTGAAATTTCATAGGCTTTCCAGCAGTTTTCGTTTAAATGCCCTATTATTTTTTTCGCTGATTTATCGTGGTTTAAAGCCAGCAGGGATTTTGAATAGTGCTTGCGTCAATCGTTCTCATAATTTCCGTCGGTAGTGTAAATCTTATATAGAAGCAAAATAGAATGAAGCATCAAATTAGTGCCTATATTTCGACTCGGGAAACCCCTTTGAAATTTTTAAAAGTCTTTTTAAATCCCTTTAAATAACTTCAACTCGACGAAATCCAATTAAAATTCATCAAAGTTCGTAAAAATCCTTAGGTTCCACATGATATCGTTAAAAATGCTTTGAAACGCCTGGTATTGTTCTTAATTTTTTCAAATTTCATGTTTCATATTTTTATATATTCAGTAAAAAAATCAAATTTTACATAAAAAGATAAGAGATAGGGGAACATAAAAATCTTAGAAATCCTGAAAAGTGAATTACTCGTTTAAACAATCTTTTGTTTTTGCCATTTTCTTTCAGAATAGTGTTAGAAAGTCGTGACTTTTCCGAATTTGGCACCTCATTTTCAACTTTCAAAGGAAGCGAAACAATAATTAAATAAATATAAACAAAATATTTGTTTTCACGATTTATATTATTATTTTCAATCAAAATGCTTATAAATTATTGATCAATTTCTTTATATAATATTGGTATTTAACAATTTTTCTTTTTTGTCAATATATTTTTCTGAAATAAAACAAATGTTTAAAATATGCTTCAAATTTTCTGTATGGATAATATTGTAAATTTAAATTTTTCTGAATAAAGTCACTGAGAGCGTTATTTTTCAAATTAATATTAAAATTTATTATTTACTCCTAACTTAAAATTAATAGAAATGTTCACATTTCTGGAAAACCAGCAATTTCTAGCCTTAGTCTGCGATAGTAATAAGCGATAATAAATTGTTTAAACAATAATGTCTTTAGCTTGCATCAATCGTTAACTCATAAAGTAAAAAGTGGACAAAAAGTTAAAACTGTCGGAAAAAACCGCAACTATTTAGCATTGTTATAGAAGAAAATAGTTGTAAACAATAATAATTTATTTACACAGTTATTGTTGAATAATGAATTGTTTTGAAAAATGATGTCTGGTAACATAAATTAATGATTAATTTATTATTTATTATGAATAATTATTATTATATAGATTTAAAAATAATATTATATAGATAGAGTCAAAAAAGAAAAAAAAATTTCTTTTAAAAAAGATCGTGGCTACGTGTATGGAAATTTCGGTACAAATAGAAATTATTTTGGTGTAAATAGGGGGTTCTGAAAAGTTTTTAATATTGACTGAAATTAAGGTTTGAATAGCCGGCTGTTTTCGGTATGCGTGAACAGTTTTTCGGGTTTATTTTTAAAACGACAAAAGTCAAACAATTTTTATCCACAGAATTAAAAATTAAAATGCGAAAATTGTATTAAAAATTTTCAGGGACCCTTCTGGCAGAAAAATGTATACACGTTTATAAAATCCAGCCCCTCAATTGTTCTGAAAATCCTTGAAATTCCGAGAATGCGCTTTCCGGTTACACTGGTTTCATATTTATAGAACGAGTACGTGAGAATCCTTTGAAACACCCTCATTGGTCAAGCGTTTCCTTTTTTTGACAGATACATGTTTATCTCTTGAATTATTACGATTTCGATTGTTTCTTTTTAGAAATATCCATAAGGAAATTGCCATATGCAGATTCTTAGAAAAAAAATCTCACTTAAATGTGAATTTATATAAATAGCGAATGAAAGAGGGAAAATGGTCGTGGGAGGCAAGGCTGATTCTCCTGGTGGTTTGGAACTCACCTTAAAATTTAGGTATCAATCTCACCACCAATAATTAAGTATATGGGGGTGTGCAAAGGGATGGGCGGGAGGCACAAGAAAAATTGTAAATCCTGTAAGGATAATAATAATAATAATAATTTCTTTCTTTAAGTTTTAAATACTAGAAAATCTTAAGTTTAGGCGCGCCTGGGCCCAGCGTCTTTTCAGAAATCCAAACGTGGCATGCTAAGGCACTTGAAAGTTTTCCCTACATCTGGCTAGGCCTTGGTCGGGTAAACTGGCAAATGCTATTATTAGCGTGTATATCATTTGTTCATAACACTATTTATATTATTATTCATGGGCAGGAGTCCTTTTGTTATTTTTAATTTAGAACAATGACAGTGTTTTGTTATTTTTCTTTTAAATAGAAAATCTATTGTGGGTCTTGTTAGCGCCACTTTATAAACGGGGCAAAAATAGAAAAATTTCCCCAAGATCATTAAATTTATGATAATATAAAATTTTAAAAAATGTATATTACTTGAGGCTCCATCGGCCTTTAGAAACGCATTTTCACTCCAATACGAGAGTGGTACAAAAATGCATTGATTTTTTTTTAATTATATGCATATTGTCCTATATTTGAAATAAAAATCGTTTGAAAAAAATAATATTTATAGGTCTCGGAAATCCCATGAAGCCTAAAACTTACATTATTCGAGTTGAAACTCTAAACACATCACTTAAAAATTAGCAATAGAATATGACTAAAAACTTATTTATCCAATTTTACACCCTTAAGGTGGCTTGGGCGGTTTTTAATAAAATCACAGGTAGTTCTGAAAATTTGATATTATCGAAAGAAAATATACTAGATCAATTTTCAAAAAAGAAATACTAAGGTTGACGATGAAATTATCGAAAAAAACGCTAATAAAAAGTTATGAATTTAACATGTAGTCTTATGGGAGGGCTCAACAGAATGAGGTAATACTCTTGAACAAAATCACGAACTTTTATAAATCAATGTTATACGAGTGCCTTAAAATAAAAGAAATCGATTAGTACCATAATAAAGGGGGTTTGCAACAACTTTACACGAGCTTTGATTGTGTGCGAAGGTAACTGGTTTCAAATATGGGATCACCGTATACGATCGTCCTGTTAGGACTGTGAGTACATAAATTGCCAAGACGCTCTTAAGCATGCGCTATGAATCATGAACGCCTTACTCAAGCTGAGATTTGAGGCGCGACTGGACCGCCATCTCGAGACGTTAGTATGAATCGAGACTCGATCTTGAGACCTATCTCGAGACGATTTTGACGACTATGAATACGGCGCCGAAAAAATGGATTTAATTGGGGATAATATTATTGATATTGAAGAAAACGACAAACAGGTGAGAATTCGTAAAAGTCAAGGTATACCTAAAAGGTATGTGCGTGATTTTCAAAACCCGTTTGATCGCAGTAAAATTGAAGTTTTCATTATATAAATAATTTTGGTCAATTTGGAAAAGGGATTATCAACAGAAATATTTCTGAATTATAATTAAAGATTTTGTTGTATTGTTTGCTCAAATTCATTCTTTCTTAGTTAAAAATTCAACTGCTTGATTATGTTTTAAACTAATTTCTTAAAAACTAATTTTTTTGGTTGAAGATTCGTTATTTTAATTGAAAATTCATCTCTGTAGAAAATTGAATTATTTTGCTGAAAATCCGTTGTGTTTTTTGTTAACAATTAACAATTATATTTTTAAGATAAAACTTAACCATTCTATTTTTAGTTGAAAATTTCTTTTCTTTTGGATGACAAGACGGCTATTTGGTTGAAAATTGATATTTTTTATTTAAAAATTACACTATCTCTTTAAAAATGTATGTGCTTTGTGAAAAATTAATCTTTTTTGTAGAAAATTAATCTATATGGTTTACAATTTATCTTTTGGGTAAAAACTTCAAATATTTGAGTTGAAGATTCATCATTGACATTTTAACTGTTCTATTTTTGATTGAAAACTGATCTTTTCTAGTTTAAAGTGTAACAATTTGGTTAAAATTTTATTCTTCAATTTAAGATTCAACCATTGCGTTGAAAATTCTCGGATTTCGTTAAAAAATCGATTTTTTTGTGTAGAAAATGATCTTTTTCTTTAAAGGTTAATCTTTTCGTTAAAAAATGCTTCTTCTCTGCTTCTTTTCTTCTATTTTAGTTAAATATTTATCATCTTAGTTAAAAATTCATCTTTTAGATTGGAAATAAAATTACTTTGTTGAAAGTTAAACCAAAGATATTATTATAGTAGATGCGGTGCTGGTCTAGTTACCCGCGAAGATTATAGGAGGCGCGTCAGTCTAAAG
>JAAAKG020149495.1:0-10040 GCA_010014905.2 Druon quercuslanigerum
GAAAATTTTTATTTTTAGTTAAATAACTTAATTAACTAATTATTATTATTTTATTATATGAATTATATAAAAATTCGACAATTAAGCAGATATATTTTTTTCTTGACTAAAAAATCCGTTATAGACAAAAAATAAACTAGTTTATTTAAAAATATGCCTTCTTGCGATAATTTTTACTCTTTTTTATTAAAAAAAAATAAATTTTTGATTAAAATATCCACTATTACATTTTATGTTGAAAATTAATCTCCTTGGTTGAAATTATATTTTGTTGCAAATCGAACCATTTATATTAAAAATTCAAATATTTTATTTAAAATTAACTTTTTAGCGATAAAAAAAATATAAATATTTTTCATGAATTTTCAAAAAACAATCACAAAATTTAAGATGAAAATCAAATAAAAACCCAATTTTTGAGTTGAAAATTCGTCTTTTTGGATCATTTGAACTTTTTTTGATTAAAAAAAATCCTCTTCCTTTGAAATATGAACTTTTACATTTTTCTTTATAACTTAATTTATTTTCTTGAAAATTTCACTATTTTGTTGAAAATTCGTTTTTTTTGTAGAAAATTCGTCTGTCAGGTTGAAAATTTAATTATTTCGATGAAAATTTATTCTATTCGTTTGAAAGGTCATTTTATTCTATAAATTTATTTGTTCCATTTTTGAGTTAAAATTACTTTCTTTGGATGAATATTGAACCATTTTTGTTAAAAAATTATTTTTCTTCCTGAAAATTGAACTGTTCCATTTTTTGTTGAAAACTTCTCTTTTTCAGTTAAAAATTCATGTATTTTGTTAAAATTTTGTCTTTTTGGATGAGAAATTAATATTTCGGGTTGAAAATTAAATCTTTCGTTACAAGGTTCATTATTTTAGTTAAAAATCTATCTCATCGTTTGAAAATTAATTTTAGTTGTTAAGAATTCATATTTTCGGGTTTGTTCTAAATTGAAAATTCATCTTTTGGTTTCGAAAATTAATTTTGTTTGATTGGAGATTTAACTAATTTTTTTGAAATTTTTTATTTTTTGTTAAAGAACTTAATTAACTGATTATTATTATGATTTTATTATTTTATCATATGAATTTTTTTAAGGATCTTTATCTAGTGGAAAATATTTCGAAACAAATTTTTCTTTTTTATGTTTCCACTAATTTTGTTCGAAATTCGTCCGTTTTGGCTTGAAAATTCAGCAATTTAGTTTATTTAAAAAGTTACCTTCTTTCGATAATTTTCACTGTTTTTAATATAAAATTACATAAATAAATTTTTGATTAAAATATCAACTATTATATTTAGTGTTGAAAATTAATCTCCTTGGTTGAAATTATATCTAATTGAAAATTGAACCATTTATGATAAAAATTCAAATATTTGATTTAAAATTAACTTTATAGCGATAAAAAAATATAAATATTTTTCCTGAATTTTCAAAAAACAATCACAAAATTTAAGATGAAAATCAAATAAAACCCCCATTTTTGAGTTGAAAATTCGTCTTTTTGGATAATTTGAACTTTTTTTAATTAAAAAAAATCTTCTTCGTTTGAAATATCAACTAATACATTTTTCGTTATAACTTAATTTATTTTCTTGAAAATTTCACTATTATGTTAAAAATTGGTTTTTTTTTGTAGAAAATTCGTCTGTTAGGTTGAAAATGTAATTATTTCGTTAAAAATTTATTCTATACGTTTGAAGTGTTATTTAATGCTATAAATTTAACTTTCCATTTTCCAGTTAAAATTACTTTCTTTGGTTGAATATTTAACTAATTTTGTTGAAAATTTATTTTTCTTTTTGAAAATTCAACTGTTCTATTTTTTGTTGAAAACTTATCTTTTTAAGTTGAAAATTCATGTATTTTGTTGAAATTTTGCCTTTTTGGGTGAAAAATTCATATTTTGGGTTGAAAATTAATTCTTTTGTTACAAGGTTCATTATTTTAGTTAATAATTTATCTCATCGTTTGAAAATTAGTTTTGTTTGATTGAAGATTTAACTAATTTTTTGTAAATTTTTTATTTTTTGTTAAATAACTTCATTAATTGATTATTAATTCTTTATTATTTTATTACATGAATTTTTTTCTAAGTATCTTTATCTATTAAAAGATAATTTTAATGTAATTTCTCTTTTTTATTTTTCCAGTAATTTTGTTCAAAGTTTGTCCTTTTTGGCTTGAAAATTCAACAATTTAGTTTATTTAAAAAATTATCTTCTTTCGATAATTTTCACTGTTTTTTATTTAAAATAAAATAAATTTTTGATTTAAATATTAATTAAAACATTTTGTGTTGAAAATTAATCTCCTTCGTTGAAATTATATTTTGTTGAAACTTGAACCTTCTATGTTAAAAATTCAAATATTTGATATAAAATTAACTTTTTAGCGATAAAAAAATATAAATATTTTTCATAAATTTTCAAAAAACAATCACAAAATTTAAGATAAAAATCAAATAAAACCCCAATTTTTGAGTTGAAAATTCGTCTTTTTGGATCATTTGAACTTTTTTTAATTAAAAAAAATCTTCTTTCTTTGAAATATCAACTAATACATTTTTCGTTATAAATTAATTTCTATGTTTGAAAATTTCACTATTTTTTTTGAAAATTCGTTTTCTTTGTTAACTATTTATTTTTATAACTGAAATTTGAAAATTTAGAGAAAAGTGTGGTAGTTTTAAGAACCTGTTAGATATTCTCCCTGTAGAATGTTCACCCATCCTACGAAAGTGTGAGCCAACATATTATTCAGGCGCATCACGAAAAAAGAAAATCATTATTATTTTACTTAATTTTTTCAAAATTTATGGTTAAATATTTTTTTTACAATTATTGTTAAAATTCCTAATAAAATTGAAGAAAATTTTAATTATTATTAGAGCGAAGAATTTCTTGAGCTTCATAAGATTCAATTAAAGGAAGAATATATTCTCTTTTTCTTAAAAGTATTTCTTCATCTGTCATCGACGGAGGTGGAGGTGATAGAATTACATCCAAATTTTTTTTCTTCCTGGATTTTCCTGCTCGTAAAATTATTTTTTACAGACGAGGAAGATTTTAATGAACCCTTTGTGTGTACACCCAACGTACACCCGGGTGTAGTCGGGTACCCACCTCCTTTATTTATTTTATAATTAATCATAGAATTTAAATGGTTTTCTGTCGTTTATCCCATTGAATAAATATCAAAATTTAAAGCAAAAAATAAAATACAAAACACAATCAAAAATCATTTGCTGTCCTTATTAAGCATCGCTAAAGGAACGGCTTTGCTGCAACCCGTCGTACACAATTGCTTGTCGGGTTTCCGCTCACAAAATGAATCAAATATTTAATTATGAATTAATAATTTATTTTATTATTATTTATTATATTATTACTTAAAACATTTCATTTGAATGAAACAACTTACTTGATAAGAGATTAATAACTCACTCAAAGTTAAATTTTTATATGTGGGTAACCCCTGATGTGTCCAAAATTGATTATTTTAGAAAAAAATTGAAAAAGAATTCTAAATTTTTCATTTTCTGAGTATTAAATTAAATAATCACGATTCGGGGACCGCAGCCGAAAATTTTCATTTTTACTCCTCTAAAATTAAAAAATGTACTGTAGTGGGCGCTCCGGGTACCCGGGATATTCACACATGGGTTGAAAGTATTGGATAATAGTAATTAAAATTAATTTAGTTCATTAATTATATTAATTTAAGTAGTTAATTAAATTTGTTTGATAAAAAGTAATTTAGGTGTAATTTAATTGAATTATTAATTAAAATTAATTTACCTGATTCTGTTTTTTCTTTTGTACCTTTAGTTTTCCTTCCATTTAAATTATTTTCTATGGCCGTGTGAATACTATTGTCGAATTCAGGCTGTTTTATTTTACGTGGTTCTTTTAAATTGTATGGCAAAATATAAGTATAAATTTCTACTGGATCAACGAATGCTGCTTGTATTAATGTGTATCTCGATATACTACCATACCTGTAATTATTTTTTAAGGTGTTATTAAAAAAAATAATTTTTTATTTATCTTTTACATTTAGTCACTTAAATCTCCCGCTTCTATTTTCTTTCTACTATTCTACATTCCTCCCCTTATTTACCACTATTCTTGATTCATGTCTCGGAACCTCGTCTCGAATCACGTCTCGGAACCTCGTCTCGAATCACGTCTTGGAACCTCGTCTCGCATCACGTCTCGGAACTTCGTCTCGAATCACGTATCGAACCTCGTCTCGAGTCACGTCTCGAACCTCGTCTTAATTTAATAATATTTATTTTCCATACATATTTGAAAACAATTATTTTTTCCCTATAATTATGTCATTCTGGAAATTAACCTGCTTTAAATTTAGTACGAGGAGAATAATTTGACCTTGAGAATTAGATTAGCGTTGAATTTGAAATAATAATATTGTCAACGAAATTTTAAATGTAGAGCCTAATTAACTTGAAATATGCGAAAAAGTTGCAAAAGAATTTAAAATAAATAAATTAGAATTCAAAGGACTTATAAAAAAATTTCCTTCAAAAAAATTTGAGTAAAATCAAAAAAGTCTTGAACATTTTTCAAGAAACTTCAAGAATTCAAGAAATTCGAGAATTCAAGAAAGTTCGATAAAATACATAAAAATCTAAACATCAAAAAAATCTATGCAATTTATAAAAATGGGTGTAAACCCAACAGTAAACTCAACAGAGTTAATATGGATTAAAAGTATTAAAATAAAGAAAAAATAAACAAAAAATTTATCAGAATTCAAGAGAAATTAGAGAATTTTAAGAGAAATTCGAAAAATTCGATTCGAATTTGATGTAGAAAAATTCAAGGAATTCAAAAGATTTTGATAAAGTTCCAAAAAATATCATGTGAATTTTTAAGAATTCAAGATATTTTAGTAAAATTATAGTAAATTCAAAAGATTTTAAGAAAAACAAGAAACTTTGATGAATTTCTTAAGAATTTGCGTTCATTGAACGAAAATATAAAAATAAAATAAAAATCCATTAAATTGGATGGAATGGAAATGGGCAAAGTTCAGGACAAATCCAAAACAATTCTAATAAATTAAAATTAATAAATAAATGATAAAAAAGTTAATTAAATAAAATTTTACTGAAATTAAGCGAGATTCGGAAAATTCGATGTCATTCACAAAAATTCGAGGTATATTTTTAAAAAACTAATATGAATTAAAAACAATTAAATTTTTTTTTTATATTGAATTCATTAAGATTGGTGGTTAATTTACACAAACATTTAGAAAAAGCTTAAATACGAATAAAATAAAATTCAAGCGAATTGAGAGAAATTTAATAAAAATGAGAACCATTTAAATTAAAAAATTTATTCAAAAGTTCAGGATAATTTCAAAATTTAAATGAATTCAAATAAATACGAATTTAAAGTAATTCACTTGAAGTTTAAATTATGCGAATAAATGAAACAGCATTTTTAAGATCTGAAATAAATGCATTAAATTCAGATAAATGGGAGTGAATTAAAATATAATCAAAATCGCCAAAACTAAAGGCGAATTGAAAGAAAAAAAGTTTTTAGGGCGAATTAAAAAAAGTAATTCAGAAAACATCCCTACAATTTATTGGATCTTAAGAGAAATTCCAAGAATTCAGGGCGAATTAAAAAATGCAAGAAAATTCAAAAAGAATTCAAAAAAAGTCAGAAAAAGGTCTAAGTCGCCTGACAACCTTTTTCTGAATTCTCTTTAAAAAATGCTTTGTAGTCTAGTGAGTGATTCACATATAAAGCTCTTATCTCCTTTCCCCTATCCTACATTCGTCCCCTTATTTATCACTCTTATTGTCTTGGATCAAATCTCGACCCTCGTCTTGAATCACGTCTCGAAACCTCGTCTTGAATCACGTCTCGAGCCTCGTCTCGAATCATGTCGCGAGCCTCGTCTCGAATCGTGTCTCGAACATCGTCTCGAGTCGCGTCTCAAACATCGTCTTTATTTAATGATATTTATTTTCCATACATATTTTTTGCAATTTTTTGGTCATTTTAGAAATTAATTTGTTTAAATTTAATGCGAGAGACATACTTTGTCTTTAAGAATTAGATTAGTGTTGATTTTAAAATTATAATATTGTCAAAAAAATTTAAAATATATGCCTGAATTAGTTTGGAAAACGCAAAAAAGTGACAGAAGAATTCAAAATAATTTGATAAAGTTTATAAGAGTTACAGTTGAATTTTGACAAATTTAATAGAGTTTAAATTGGTTAAAATAAAATCAACAATTAAATAAATCGAATTGAAGAAATTATAGAGGAATTTAAGTGTAATTCAAAAAATTCGAATTAGAATTGTTAAGAAGACATTATGGCACTTCAAGAGAGTAATAAAATTCGTAAAAATTGGTGTGAATGAAGCCAAAATTTAAATATGAAAAAAATTTCCATTAAATAGAGTAAAATGGGAGCGAGAAAAATTCAAAGCAAATGCAAGGTCCATTAACAAAATCATGGTTTATTTCAAAAAATTAAGTCAACTGAAAATTACTTTTAAATATTTAAAAAAATTATTCAATTCATTATGTTTGGTCATGAAATCAGAAAAAAATGTAAAAAAAGCTTGAAAGTGCATAAAATAAAATTCGAGTGAATTGAGAGGAATTTAATGTAAATGAGAAAAATTTAATTGAATTGATAAAAATCAAGTCATTTGACACAAATTTGGATTATTAATAAAAATCATTCAATTCATGATATATATGCTGAATTTAGAAGAATTCAGGATGAATTCAAAAACAGGAAATGAATTCTGGGTAATTTCAAATGAAACGCAAAAAAATCCAAAATATTTTATTGAGTTTAGTAAAATAAGAGTAAACTTAGAAAAATTAAAAGAAATTGAAGAAAATTCGATGAATTTAATACAAATTTAAGATGGATTTAAAGGAATTTTAAGATAAAAAGTAAATCCATTGAATTCATATAAATGAGCGTGAATGGAAATATAATCAAAACCACGAAAAGTGAATTGAAAAATAAAAAGTTTTTAGTGTCAATTGAAAAAATTGTAATTCAAAAAATACCCCTTTAAATATAGCGGATTTCAAGCGAAATTCCAAGAATTCAGGGCGCATTGAAAAATGCAAGAGAACTCAAAAGAATTCAAGAAAATTTAGAAAAAAAAAATTCAGCAGACGTGGGCCTACAAAAAAGAGTTAAAGTAGTCTAGTAAGTCATTTTATCAGTAAATTAAATCTCGAAACCTCTTCTCGAATCACGCCTCGAAACCTCGTCTCGAATCACGTCTCGAAACCTCGTCTCGAATCACGTCTCGAAACCTTGTATCGAATTCCGTCTCGAACCTCGTCTTGAATCTTGCCTCGATTTTCGTAAAAAATTGGAACAGGCGGACACCTAAATATTATATTTTTTACCTACATTTCAAAAGTAGCTTCAACAATCGACTTTAGAACATCATTTGGATCAGTTTTTGAGACATCAGGTAAATTTTTGTCCTGAATTTCTTCAGCCTCTTTTGGTATTTCCGGATCTATTCTAACCTCCTTTGGCAAATTAATTTCTTTCTAAAAAAACACCCAAAAATTAGTAATTGTATATTTTTTAATAATAAAAATGTTTTCTAAGTACCATGTATTTTCCAATACTTTTATTAGCTCGAACAAAAAAAAAGTATTTCAATTCCTAAAAATCATGTAATACGAACTCTACGTCGGGTTGTTTTTTTAGTATTCCGTTCTTTTAGTATTTCCTCTGATTCATCATCTGCACTTTCCTGATTTTTTTTGGAAAACAAAATTTCCCAATGTAGTAAAGGTTCACCAGAAACTAATTTTACAGCCGTGTTACAAAACAATTCATTCATCTCGCTGAAAAAATCTTCTCGTGAAGGATTTTTTTCTGCAATATTATCAAAAAATTCTTACTTATATTATAAATAATGAAATAAAATGTGAAATTAAAAATATGCTTTGATTAAATATAACTAATAATCGTAAATGAAAAGAAATATCGTAATAGCTTTATTCTCATCCTTACAATTTTAATTTTATTTTACTGTAAATATAAATTTTAGACTTGATTAAATTTTTATTTTATTCTGCTCCTAGTAATCTGTAACTTTCATTTAAATATAAGGTATTATCTTAAAAGAAATTAGAAGCAAAGAAAAAAATTAATAAGTTAATTTAATCCATTTTGAAGATGTTTAAAATTGAGAATTAATTAACTAGTTCAGTTTTAAATTTTCAAAGTTTAAAATCATAAAATTTGGAACAGCTTTACGAAATAAGTTTTCAGTTCTAAAAACTTTAAAATTAAGGAATTTGTAATTGTAAAATATAATATTTGCATAATTATGGAAGTGTTTCATTGTAAAATTAAAAAATTAGAACCTCCTCAATTTTAATAATTACCATTTCTAGGTTCTGCAATTTTAAAAACATAGGTACAATTAAAAAATTTCAAATTTTAAAAAAATGAATTACAAATTAGTTTTAATGATAAACAAATACAAATGTTAAAATTGGTTTTTTTTTGAAGATCAAAAGTCAAGTTCTTAATTTAAAAACTTTCAAATTGAAAATTTAAATTTTAAATCATCAAAATTACAGAATTTTAATTGTTAAATTTGAAAACATAATATTTTTTGTTTGTATATTTTCTGAATTAAAAACTCCTAAAGTTAAACGATTTGCAATTCACATTGCTTGAATTTTAAACATTTAAAATTTTAATTTTTATAATTTCGAATATTTGGAATTTTAATTTATTTTATTTTATCAATTTGCATTTTAAAAATCTTCAGTTTTTAATATTTGCAAATAAAAATTCTTAACTTTAGATGATTCTGAAGATCAGAAGTCAATTTCTTAATTCTGAATCTATCAATTTGAAAACTTCGAATATAAAGGATAAAAATTAGAGCATTTTTTATTGTTAAAATAAAAATGTAGCATAATTTATTCTTGTAAATTTTCGAAACGAAAATCTCTTCAAATTTAATGACTCATAATTCAGGTTTCTAAAGTTTTTTAATTTTATAATTGAAAGATGATAAATTTTAATGTTGTATAATTAAAAATGCTTTAAATTTCATAATTTTAAAGATTTACAGTTAAAATTTTTTTACTTTATCAATTTGCATTTAAAAACTTTTTAATTTTTAATATTTATAAACAAAAATTCTTAATTTTGTATGATTTGAAAGCTTTTGAAAATCAAAATAAATTTTTTTTTATTCTAAATCAATTCTTAATAAAAAAATTTCGAATATAAAGCATGCAATTTACGGCAACTTTAAATTTCAAAATTAAAAAATTACATAAACTATTATTGTACATTTTCTAAACTATAAACTTTGTATATTTAGTGATTTACAATTCTGAGTTCTAATAATGTTCAGAGTTAAAATTGAAATTTTCTGAATCTTCCAAATTAAAAATTTCAAATATAAAGGATAAAAAATACAGCATTCTTAACTATAAAAATTTATAAATTGCGCAGTTTATTATTGTAAGTTTTTAAACTAAAAACTTTACAAATGTAAAAATGTAATAATTTAATTATGTAAATTTTCTAAACTAAATACTCTTCAAATTTAACGATTTACAATTTAGAGTTCTACAATGTTTCAGAATAAAAATTGAAATTTGTTCATTTTTAAAGTTAAATGAATGCAAATTCTTAATTTTTCATGATTTTGAAGATTAAAAGTGAATTCTTAATTCTGATTCTATAAAATTGAAAATTTCGGATATAAAGGATGAAAATTACAGCATTCTTACCTATAAGAATTGCATAGTTTATTATTGAAAATTTTCTAAACTAAAAACTTTTCAAATTTAATCATTAAAAATTCAGATTTTTAAATTTTTTCAGAATTAAAATTTAATTTTTTTGAATTTTAAAGTTATATAAATGAAAATTCTTGTAATTTCATGATTTTTAAGATCAAAAGTAAATTTTTAATTCTGAATCTCCCAAATTCAATAGTTAGAATATAAAGGATGAAAATTA